>JBAMJV010010861.1:0-27095 GCA_037951105.1 Echinarachnius parma | reverse complement strand
TCACCCCTCACACTCCTGCCCCTTTTGTATTAACGAATCCTGCTACACCACAACTGCACACGGCGAACAATATATGTAGATTAGGTCCTCAAAAGTCCAGTGGCAGAGCATTATTTCAGCACCGGTTGTACAATCTGGAAGTCTCAGATTCGATTTGCGCGGAATGCCCACCATCCTATTGTTAGATATTAGTTTAAAACAGGGGCGTCGATCCGTTTTTGCGATTGGGGGGGGGGGCGAAATTTGAAAACTTTTTCCAGAGTGACCACTGAGAGAGCTAAAAGCCCCACATTGGCATGCCCGGAAGTTTTATTATGCGCTCATTGAAAGTGTCTTGATGGCTCAAAGACCTGACTTTGGGGGGCACCCACATTTTGGGACAATAATGGGGGTCCAGGGGGCGGAGCCCCCGGAAGCTTTTAGATTTCAGACATTTGCAACTCCTATCATGGGTGTTAAAATTGTATAAAATAGTGAACCTACTCGTAACGTATTTTTAAAGGGCATAGCGAGGAAAAGATTGAGCCTTGCATGAGATGGATCCACGTGATCTTGTATAGGCCTACTATAGAGCCATCGATATAGTCTAGGGCATTGGGGCTTCCATGAAACTAAGCAAGGGCGTCAACAACTTCTCAAAAGTGGAGGAGAGACATTGCAAGGAAGCGAAGCGACCGAGCGGGGGAGGGTGTGGGAGGGGGTGTCCCCCTCCCACAGTAGGGAGCTGTTGTATTTTGGGGCGTGAAATTGTGCGATTTGGTGCACACCTGAGACAGAAATTTCACGTAATATGAAGTATATAAGTATGGAACCAAACATATTGTACATAATGACAAAGGGAGGGGGACAATCTCCTCCACTCTCAAATGCGGGGGACATGATATTCCAATTTGATTTGCGTTCAGCGCATATGGACCGAATTGACTGAAAGATATATTTCAGATTATTTTATTTTCTGTGACGGTGTGCTATCTATAGGGTTTAATAAACTTCGTTTGAGGTGTGCGTTTGAGAAATTACACTGCCCAATACATTTCAAAAGTTGAGTTCCCGCAACACAAATGAAACTTGCAATATGAGAAACTGTATGCGCGCGAAGCGCGCGGCAAATAATAGATGACAGTCCTTTTCAAACTAAAAAACGGCTATTTTGAAGATTAATTATTGATAAAATTTGTCTTTCCCCTCTTTGGCATTATATCACTCGATTTTTTCTTCCTCATTTTCGGAATTATTGGGGGGCGAAATGATATGTTCGCCCCCCAATATTTTCATTGGGGGGGGGGGGGGGGGGGGGGGGCGACCGCCCCCCCCCCCTACCCCCCAGGATCGACGCCCCTGGTTTAAAATGTTTGGGGGCAGTCATATATTTCTCCCTCACTTCCGGTACCAATGCCATGACACAATCATTTAATTATTTTAAATTAATTTAGCAACTTTCAGCAAAAGAGGAGAAACATTATATAAATACTAAACATCTATTCAATAGAATATAATACAACGCATAAATATATTGTACATGTGCTAATTTGCATTAGCATTTTTTTTAAATTTTGATATTAGTGTGAAAGATAATTATACAACATAATAGTTTACAGTGTATTAAGAGAGTCGCAGTGGATTTCACAATGATCTGCTGGCTTGATGCCAAGACATTTCAAAGAAAGATGAACGTCGTGATATTTAGATTCCTAATTGTTGACCATACATTGCGAGAGAAACGAATATCATTAGCGATATTATTAACGATGCTATTTCCGCAATGAGTAACATATTTAGTACTAAAGATGAATATTACCCTAAATTATGTAAATATGGGATAGAAAAAATAGTTTAACAAAGAAGGGTGCAAAAACAAATAATGAAAGTACAGGTTTGTACGCACAAGCCTGTAAAAACGATTTAAAAACAGTTAACAAATTTCTCATTCAATTGATCATACCAGTTGTACCCATACATTTGTATACAATGATAATTATAAGTCCACGGTTGTACCCTTGCGATTAGGCAACCATTACCATAATTACCCGAACTGCGGCTGTCTGCTTTGTAATCGTGTGAAGATGGAATGGAATAGAAACAGAGGCAAACTCCTCAACTTAGATAATTGGATATTTAGCGGTCTGTCTATTTATCTGATACATTAATTTCCGCTGCTCGCATTAATTCATAAATTATTCAATAAGGTCATAATTTCAACCAACTAAAAAAACTCGTTACTTATTATACAAATAGTGCATGGTTTGGAGTTGAATATACCAGAATAGACACCGATACATTTTTTAATTTCTCGAGTGCATTTAATATTGCATCGAGGCCGCACGAGTGAAATTCAAAATGTAGAGGTGTGTATTGTGGAATATTTAACGACAAAAAGCATGTACTATTTGTTATATAAGATGATTATTTTGAGAAATTTATAATGTTATCATAATGATGAACCCAAATTGTCCTTGCTCAAATTGTGAGTGTATTCCCTCCATCCATCGTAGGCCTTAACTAGAAGGCCCACTTACCGCGCGTAAGTCACATGCCCCATAGACTTTGTACAATGGGCAAGATTGCGGAGTGACGCAATTTTTGGTAAACTTCTCTACGTCATCGCGGTCATCGCGTAGTGACCTAGAAATACTTGACCAATCATCATCATGGGAATTAATGCGAGCGCGTAGCCTTTGTAATTCTACAGTCTTTGGATCAAGGATATTTAAATATATTAAGCGTATTTGTACAATAAGCGTATTGTACAGCTATACGCTTATATAATAAGGATCGTTTACCTTATCGCGCGCTATTCACTTTTCTACAGGATAAGCGTGTCCATGGGGAAATAAGCGTATTGCGCAGAGACAATTTATGTAAATTAGACAAACGTTCAACATTAACATAGAAACAACAACAACAAAGGAAGCGCGCACACCTCTGACCCATGGACATAGATATACGTAGATTCATAATACCACAACTGATGATGCAGCCGGTTTGAAAGCAAATTTCAGATTTTTAAATTTGTGCTACACAAAAAGAAATTTTAATTTAACACACGGAAGTATAATTTATATTCAACAATATTGTATGTTCAATTTTGATACTAGTGCATTAGTTGCGCCAGTACAAGTTGGCCATTTTGAAAATTTATTCCGTATCTATTTCTTCCTACAATTCTGTGGTGTGGTCTGCTGAACGTCATATCTCCGGGCACCCGGGTTGTGTATAATAATCGATACTGCTGGCGATTTTTGGGTTGGTTTGTTTATTCAGTACAGTCAATGCATTGGCGCGCGCGGGAAAATTGTCTGCAAGTGTAAAACATGTAGGCCTAGTAATTGGTAGCATTATGCTATAACTTTTGCCATTATCATTACAGGCTCATGTTTAAGTGTTTGCATTACTAAAATAGTTTGTTTATTTTGTGTGAATACAGTCAGCTATTTTGATAATTCACTTATCACTTTATGATACAGTAATTCATCGTTTCGCTGCTTGTTTCCCATACCAAGCGGCATGATCATGAGATTTTACGAAATTTCCTTCCATTTTACAGGTCTCTCAATTTACTCATGGCGTATTTAAATAGTCAGCCAAGTTCAATTATTTGAAGTGATGTTGCAAAAAGTGTTATTCCTCCTTCCAAATTCATAAATTTCCGATATGATTTGTTAACTATATAGCGTTACTTATTTACGTGCAAACTTATACTTGTGGGCATAGACGTGCGATTTTGTTTTAATTGTTTGTTTTCATGCTATTGTAGCCTATGTGTTTGTTGTTGGTGTGTTGATCATACATTTAATCTGAATATCATTCTTTTAAACTTGGGCGATAGCTGTTGTTCGCCAAGGTCCTGATATAACATCTTAAAATACAAATACAATGCAATACAGTATTACGTTTGAAGGCACACACATACACGCACACACACACGCACACAAACACCTATATCGCTTTCTTTGTACATTAAAGGGATGATGCAGTTTTGGTCAAACAGAACTGTATAGTGTTTTAAACTTACGGTAGGCCTATATCATTAAAAAAACTTATACTTTATTTATCAATGATACTTGCATTGTAGAAAAGCTCATACAAACAGCTAAGTGAAAAGCCTGTTATCATTCAAAAGCAGCCTTTCAACCCTTTTCATGAACAATTGTGCTTGTGTATTCTGTTAAAACAATCATTCAATAAATAGATCATCAACAACCTTACTATTGAATAACCTCTTGGTTATTCGTGCGGGCGTTATATAATTTGCATTGGTCAAATAATCAAATGAATGGGGGCCCATATGTTTTATTCCAATCAGATTGACAGCTGGTTCCCAACAAATTTTGATCCAATAATTTTGTTTTATCTCTAAAATCACGTGCTATTCCAAGAATTACACTTAGTTTTTCATATTCTCGCAAATTCATTATTTCTCGAAGCGTCAAAACCAAAACTTACTATAAACACAAACGACATTCGGATTTTGAGTCTATTATTATAAACACACAATTATATCATATCTGGCACCACTTTTGGTATTCAAATCGCCAAACCCTTGTCTCGAATAGAATATGGCAAATTGACAATTATTTGTGCTTAAAGGGATAGTTGAGTTCCGGTAAGGAGAGTACAGTTTTAGTGAAACTGAATTTTAGTAACCAAAACCTGCATCATTACATTACAAACTAATAGTTATAACTAGAAAGGAACACAAAATTACAAATGACGTAGTAAAGATCATGTTATCATTCAAAAAGAGCCGTTAAAACGTAAGAGGGCGCTCTCTAAACACTCATCGGTTTTAACCATTTTGAATAAAATATTGTACATGTGATGCTTTGTTGAAATAGTGATTAGATAGAGAAATAACCAACAACTATTTAAATACCTATTTTATAACTTTTTGAAAAGAGGAAGCATTTTTTTGAATTTTTAACGGCTGGTTCAAAATTCTCTAATAAACCCGGGGCCCCGGGTTTATTACAAATTGTTATATTTATGGATATTTCAGCCGTTTCTGAACCGATTTTGATCAAACAAAGATGATTTTATTGTTTAAATATTATGCTCTTTCAAATTTTACACTCAGTTTGTCATTACCTCACAAACCAATTAAGTAGTCTAGCGCCCTCTCTACCAAAACTCAACTTTCCCTTTAAAGGGTGAGTTTTGGTAAAGAGAGTACAGTTTTAGTCGATTTTAGTAAGCAAAACATGCACCATTACATTACAAACCAATAGTTATTACTCCACCATGCTAAAAAGTAATAAAATATTACAAATTACATGTACTAAGTAAAAAGCCTGTTTTCATTCCAAAAGAGCAATTCAAACTCAAAAGGGCGCTTTCTAAACACTCATCGGTTTCAACCATTCAAAAAAAAATATCGTGCATGTGATGTTTTGTTGAAATAGTTATTAGATAGACTCATAGAGATAATCACCGACCATCTCAAAACCTATTTTGTAAATTTTTGAAAAGAGAAAGCATTTTTTAAATATTTTTGTTACGGCTAGTTGGTTCAAAATTGTTGAATAATTTTGGGGCCCCACATTTATTACAAATGTTTATGGATATTTCAGCCATTTCTCAACTATCCCTTTAATCCTATTGATATTGTTATTATAGGATGAATGGGTGAATGAGTAAATAAATGGGTATACGGCATTGGAGTAATGCTCCAATAATAAATGCTGCCACATTCTGTTTGAGACCCACTTGTTAACAAAGGGTAGGTACTAGCTCAGCCATGAAACATGAAACGATTGTTTCAAAACTCATTTCAGATAGAAGGTAATTAGCTAATCCACTGATACAAACAGGTCTCAAATAAATGAGAAATAGGAGGCTCGAAAACTTTCCAAACGTTTTGTGAGGAGCTAATTTTAAAAAAAAATTAGTAAATTTCCAGAAAATATACCTGTAAGTATTTATTTTGTTGTTCTTAAATAATCATATACATTTAATGGGATCCCACGTTTATCCTGATCAGATATATTTATTGATATTTCAGCTGTTTCTGACCCGATTTTGATTTAATGAGGAGTATTATGTTAGAACTTAGAAGAACCATTTGTCACAAATCCCTTTCAAGATCAAGTCATCATAAATATTGCACTTACACACTTCTCAACAACATGATTGACAGAAACCACAACTAATACACCGAAGAAGGGTTCCCCTCTGCTTTTTAAGGACTTGGGACCTTCAAATCCGAAGAATAAAATATTTGCAAATGTATACTTAATGATCAATGACTATTTCGGGGTATGATCTAAAAGTACACATTTATAATTTACATACTTATTCTTCGGATTTGGCAGCATTAGAACCATTTTCAAAACGAACGGCTAGAAGGTTACAATGACACAAACAACTGAAAATTGATGGCATCTAATTGTTTAATGTCTTTCATTCGTCAACAGACTTAGACTAAGAATCTGAGTTAACCTGGCGCCGTGCAAAGCACACCCACTGATTTACAGATAAGAATGAGTAGGCCTAATTCTAACTCTAACTTAGTCTAACTCTAAGAGTAAAACTAAAAGACTCTACCTCTGAACTCTATAAACCTCTAGTCTGACTAGAAGTAAATATTTACTAAAGTAAACATTTAGTCTTATTTAAATTTGTATTCTCTAATTTTTTTAAAGTACTATAATGACTATTTTATTAGTCTTACTCTACTCTAGTCTTATGTTCATACTAGTCTAAGATAACTCAGATTGTATATTAGTTGGTCAAGAAATCTAGACTAGTCTTAGACTTAGTCAGTAAGAGTAAGACTATGAATGATATAGACTAAATGAGTAGTGTAGATATTTAATTGAATAATTGTTAATGTTAATTTATACTTATTGAGTAAGTGTAACTGTCTGTAATTACGGTAAGTTACTAAAATACTACGTCAATTCAAGCCCAAGGACAGGTCACTAACTAGTAATTATAGCAAGTAAGTAGGTCTAGACTAGAGTAGAGTAAGACATCAAGTGAAATCTGAAGTAAGTCTAACTTAAATAGTTACTAGTCTAGTCTAGACTAGATATATTTAGTAAAGACTAGTCACTACTATTTTAGAATGATTACTAGTCTAGATCTATAATTAAAGTCTAACTAAGAATTAGATATAAGAATGATACTTGATACTTGATAGTGTCTTACTTAGTGAGTATTTTATAACTTTTGTATATTATGTAACTATAGTTTAACAAATGAAATAGAACAGAAGATTTGACAACAAATTGTGGAGCAGTCGAGACTCGAGTAAGAAAAAGTCGAGGATGAGGTCGAGCCGATGGCGAAGGCTGAAGTCTGAATCAATTCGACTTAATTCACAAATGGGTACACCAGCAAAACATTAATATTATAATAAGGCAATACTTCAGAGTTCAAAGTAACATTAATCGCAACTATGTCTATAATTAAAAAACTCCAACCAGTCCAATTAAAAGAACTTGCACATTAAACAGAGTCATGACATGAGGAATTTATTGATTCAACCCCAAAATAGCTAGAAATCGAAGCCGGGGCCATTAATACAGTACCAACGGCAACAGCAATACTGCAACAGGCAACAGCAACACACAAACTGAGACTGAGGCGTTTGCAAACTATTTTTTCGTCCGTACAACTAACTAGCTATTATACTACAACCACTCGTCCACTGTCAATGGAATACGCTACTTTAAATAAATCTACAGTAAACCAGCCGTCGGACTCGGGGCGGCTCAGCCTCAGTCAGGGCAGGCCTAACTTCATACAATTAATTTACATAATTATGTCATACTCAAGTCATAGATAGACTGTCTGTATACGACTTTAGTTTTACTTTAGTTTAGTCTAATTAAAATGGCTAGAGCCTAGACCTAGTCTAGAGTCTAGAGACGTCTAGACTAGTCCTAGACTAGAGTAGACTAGTCAACTCTAGACTAGACTAGACTCAGAGTCAGAGACAGAGTCAGTAAGACAGTAGAGACAGTCATTCGAGAATGCGCTTGCTAAGTCTAAGAGTAAGAGTAAGAATATTATTAATATTATTGTATTTAGGTCTAATTATATTAAAGATAAATTAAAATTAAATCATTGACATTGATGATTGACTGTTACTTACTAGTTAGTAATATAGTGGTGTTACTCATTTTGATTTTAAGTTTAAACAAGTCATATTCATAATTATTATTAGTCGATAGTATTACTATTAGTAACTTAGGACCCGGCTTCTGTCCTTAGGCTTAGCCTAAACTAGGGCTATGGGCTAACTACTCTCTCAGACCCACCTCCAGCAGTATTTTGGAGGATTAAACGATTCAATATTTAATTTTGTATTGTCTGAGACCGTCCAATCCCAGTTGGTACCAACACAAAATACCGCATACCTGGGACTACGGTTACTTAAGCCTCGTATCATTACTTCTAACAATCCTCCAGATAACAACAAATAAATCACTTACCCTTGGCCTTCACTCGCTGATAATAGTCAAGATGATCTGCATAATGAAATTCCAACGGTTATTAAGTGATAGACATAATTTTCAGATAATGGAGTCATATTAAAATGTATTTTTGCGATTTACTTTCCCTTTTTTCGCAGCAACCAGACCAGTCAGCTGTGATCGTTTCCATGGAGATGAAGCCGATTCCCAACCTTATTAGGTTAATATCGCGATTTTTTGTATCGTTCTCAAGGTTTTCGATTCTAGTCCTCTGACGTCACTTCGATCGATAATATTGGAATTTATGGTGGGAATATTGTATATTTTACCCATTTATGTTGTATTTACTGACTCAAATGTTAATAAATATTAAACATTGTATTATTATAAAGTGAAAGCAATAGAGACTGTATTTTATTTCCGTAAATCAAGTCTAGCGATCTTACTGTGCTCTCCAAATTGGGGCCGTATTGACACCAGCGCACAAATCAGGTTTTGGCAGCTGGTGCGGCGATCGCGTAATCGATGAGCTGTTTCTCTCTTTGATAGTATATCACAGTATCGAATCTCTCTGCTTTGGATAAAGTCAAAGACGCTTAATGGAAAGACCGACCACTGGACAATTTTCTTGTACAAAGTGAATGGGCAGCGCGCGATGTCCTCAGTTAATGCGCGCAATTACAGTCCTGACGTCACAATGCAAATTGCACAGGGGGTTCCCCACATATTTATTGTTGCAGTTGTTGTTGTTGCTGCTGGCTTAATGTGAATGACTCGGCTATTTTTAGCCTAGCAACAACACTATTTTCGGAAATAAATCAACTGACTAAGCGCACCGATTTTATAATGCGCACACATACGCAGTTATCATTGGTCAATTATTCCACAAAGCAGTATCATGTTGGGAAGAACAAAGTCGATTGGTTTGTCGGTGCGTATATTCCAGACAGTGTGCGTGATAATATGCAAATATCCAAATATGCCATTGCCTGTTTATTGTGCACGTTCGAGATCTGTGAATTTAACAATTCTTTATTTCAAAAATGTGAGTGAAAATCTCTAAAAGCTCATCGACAATAATTTTTAAATATTTTTACATATACAAAGACAATATTGAATTAGAAAAACAATGTGTCCCCCAGGTGTACTCAACTTGGATATAAGCTGATGTTCAATCGTCATACTAGCCTGAATTTGCCGAGTTTAAGTAAGTACGTTCTGATCCTTACTTGTGTTTAAATTAATACTAACAAAGGGAACATTTGTTCCAAAAAAGCTCATCGACAATAATTTTAAAATGTTTTTTAATTAATTAAAATAAACAAGATTCAGTACTGTACCCAAACCTCTGGGTGTACCCAACTTTCTCTTTAGCTCGATTTGAATCTTCATTCTGTTTGAAGGGACATCGCTGCGCGACCGCCAGTGATCTGTCTTGTAATTCTACAGTCTTTGATAAAGTCTAGGACAGTGCGCAGGAAAATAAGCGCGAAAGCAAAGACTATAGTCCATAGAATTATGAATAAACAAACCAACACGTTTATAACTAGAAGGCTCACTTGTCGCGCGCAAGTCACGTGTCCCATAGACTTTGTACATGGGCAACATGGCGGAGTGAACCGATTTTTGAAGCTGAAAAGGAATACCACTAGACCTCATCGCGTAGTAACCTAGAAAGACGTGACCAATCATCATGCTATGAAGTGCGCGTAGACTATCGCGCCTATTTTCCTGCGCACTGTCCTAGATTGCATCACGCTTGAGAACAATGGGATCTATGGTGACGTATGCATATGAACTTGTTTTAATGACCTCGATCTGGTGACGACGCGTATTAACTGCTCTGTGATTGGTTTATGTAATTCCCAAGTATCCCATAATGCAACCTGCAGTGGTATTCCTTCCGATGACCAAAAATCGCGGCACTCTGGCAGCAGTGACACCCCCCTGCTATAGTCTTTGCTTTCGCGCTTATTTTCCTGCGCACTGTCCTAGACTTTATCCAAAGACTGTAGAATTACAAGACAGATCACTGGCGGTCGCGCAGCGATGTCCCTTCAAACAGAATGCAGATTCAAATCGAGCTAAAGAGAAAGTTGGGTACACCCAGCGGTTTGGGTACAGTACTGAATCTTGTTTATTTTATTTAATTAAAAAACATTTAACAATTATAATTGTCGATGAGCTTTTTTGGAACAAATGTTCCCTTTGTTAGTATTAATTTAAACAAAAGTAAGGATCAGAACGTACTTACTTAAAGGGATAGTTGAGTTCTGGTAAGGAGAGTACAGCTTTGGTGAAACTGAATTTTAGTAACCAAAACCTGCATCATTACATTACAAACTAATAGTTATAACTAGAAAAGAACACAAAATTACAAATGACGATGTTATCATTCAAAAAGAGCCGTTAAAACGTAAGAGGGCGCTCTCTAAACACTCATCGGTTTCAACCATTTTGAATAAAATATTGTGCATGTGATGCTTTGTTGAAATAGTGATTAGATAGAGAAATAACCAACAACTATTTAAATACCTATTTTATAACTTTTTGAAAAGAGGAAGCCTTTTTTTAAATTTTTAACGGCTGGTTCAAAATTCTCTAATAAACCTGGGGCCCCAGCTTTATTACAAATTGTTATATTTATGGATATTTCAGCCATCTCTGAACCGATTTTGACCAAACAAAGATGATTTTATTATTCAAATATTATGCTCTTTCAAATTTTACACTCAGTTTTTCATTACCTCACAAAAAAAATAAGTAGTCTAGCGCCCTCTCTACCAAAACTCAACTATCCCTTTAAACTCGGCAAATTCAGGCTAGTATGACGATTGAACATCAGCTTATCTCCAAGTTGAGTACACCTGGGGGACACATTGTTTTTCTAATTCAATATTGTCTTTGTATATGTAAAAATATTAAAACATTATTGTCGATGAGCTTTTAGAGATTTTCACTCACATTTTAAAAATAAAGAATTGTTAAATTCACAGATCTCGAACGTGCACAATAAACAGGCAATGGCATATTTGGATATTTGCATATTATCACGCACACTGTCTGGAATATACGCACCGACAAACCAATCGACTTTGTTCTTCCCAACATGATACTGCTTTGTGGAATAATTGACCAATGATAACTGCGTATGTGTGCGCATTATAAAATCGGTGCGCTTAGTCAGCTGATTTATTTCCGAAAATAGTGTTGTTGCTAGGCTAAAAATAGCCGAGTCATTCACATTAAGCCAGCAGCAACAATAACAACTGCAACAATAAATATGTGGGGAACCCCCTGTGCAATTTGCATTGTGACGTCAGGACTGTAATTGCGCGCATTAACTGAGGACATCGCGCGCTGTCCATTCACTTTGTACAAGAAAATTGTCCAGTGGTCGGTCTTTCCATTAAGCGTCTTTGCTTTATCACGATTATGAGAACAATGGGATCCATAGGAACGTATGCAAATGAACTAGTTTTCTTGACCTCGATCCGGAGACGACGCTGTGAACTGCTCTGTGATTGGTTAATGTAGTTCCCCAAGTAGCCCACAATGCAACGTAGAGAAGTTTACCTTCCGGTCTTCAAAAATCGCGGTCACTGTGGCAGAGTGACACCCCTGGGCCTTAAGTACTTTGTGCAAGCACCAGCGCGTGTTAAAAAAAAACTGCGCGCATTGCGCAGATTTCCCATTCAAGAAAAATCGCATTAACACAAATTACGCACTCCTTGGCCATCCTCTGCGCGGCTCGTTTGGCTCTCTATGGGAAATCTGTACACACCTAGCGTGCATAAATTGAAGTTATAGTGCACGTTACCAGGTAGCAACGTTTATACCGGATTACGCATCGGTAATCAACCAATAGGAATGCTCAATTTCCCTTCATTATGACGTCATCACCATAATACAGGCATTGCGTGGTCATGTTGATAATACGGAATAAAGTGTAATTTTGTATAATGGAGTAAACTGGAAATCTTGTTGAAAGTTACAGTGATATATATTTTAGATGTAATATTTTGACGAAAAGTTGTTCATTAGAAGAAAAAATATGTATGATGGGGGTAACAAGTTCGTGCAGTTAACTTTTAACACATCATTTCGACAAGAAATATACTGATTTCTATAATGATTCTAATACCAGTTTATTCAGAATATTCTGTAGTATAATAAACCTGTTTTGGTTTTAAGATCACTCAATTTAAATTCCTTATTTCGGCCTGTTTTTGAAACCCTTCCATTTTTATTGACAAAAAAGGGGTCCAAACTTCGCGCAGCAGTTTTCCCATTCATTTGTACGGGCATTTAAAAGCCCATTGTAGCTGTTTTCTGTCATTTTAAGGTATTTTCATGCGTGTGGACAAAGACGCTTAATGGAAAGACCGACCACTGTACAATTATCCTGTACAAAGTGAGCGGGCAGAGCGCGATGTACACAATTAACACGCACTTTGATACGCAGGCTATTCATTATGACGTCACAATAACAATGTTTACATCGCCTGACTAAAAATAATTTCAAGAACACGTGATAAAGTTTGATGACCCCAAATTTGCATATCACGCGTGAAATTTGTTTTGCGCACTTGGATGCGCGTACAATAATAAAGAATTAAATAAAGACAGTGCGCGTACTGAGTGCGCGTTAACATTAAAATACGCGAGTAGCCATTGCCATTTTCTCTCTACACGGTAAGATCTTTAAATTTCAAAAATATATTTCTCACAGCTATAATTCTAAACGTAAAAACGCTATCGACTATAATTTTTAAATATTTTTAACTAAACAAAGACAAAATTAGATAAGTAAAACAATGCGTCCCCCAGGTGTACTCAACTTGGAGATAAGCTGAAGAAGAAGAAGAAGAAGAAGAAGAAGAAGAAGAAGAAGCTGAGGAAGAAGAAGAAGAAGAAAATTAGATAAGTAAAACAATGCGTCCCCCAGGTGTACTCAACTTGGAGATAAGCTGAAGAAGAAGAAGAAGAAGAAGAAGAAGAAGAAGAAGAAGCTGAGGAAGAAGAAGAAGAAGAAGAAGCTGATGTTCAATCGTCATACTAGCCTGAATTTGCCGAGTTTAAGTAAGTACCAACGAACGTTGAGGGCGGTAAACACGAGACCGTGTTGCCTTCAGGAAGGTCAACTCGTATATTGTTATACACGCAGGCTATGAGAAATCGCGAATTATTTTTTGTGACCATTTCGAAGGGCGCCCCAGTTGACAGTAACGTTTTTCGGTAGATTGTAGATTTGATAAATAGACCAGAAGTCCGATTTTGTACAGATTAACACTAAAATATATAATTTTGTTTGACATTTCATGTATATGGGAATTTTTTACAAAATCGCTCATTCCAATCATAGTCTTATTAAAATAAACCGCATCGGCATTTTCATGATGATAACAATTTTTGTCGGCAAAACTGTGTGTACAAAAACCGTTTGTGAGTGAGGATGACGTATCGAGATATTAAGCAGACGACAAAAAAAAATGCCGTAATTGTATTTGTATGCTATTTATTCCTGTCTTAGACTTAGGATAATTAACTGACGTTAGCGTATAACATCATTTAAACTAGAACTAGACTCTGTGGCGACTCTGCCGATTAAGCACATTAATGTGCTTTATTTAAAACAAATTTGCGACTTACTTTTGCCCATTCATTGGCATTGACATTGTAATTTGTATACGATAGTGACCGGCAAGTGACTTCGCGATACGGTGTCTGAGAATGAGCTACGCCGGTCGGGTCGGCGGCAGGCGAGGCTAGTCTGCCGCTCATTCACCGGGCTTCTGCTCCGGCTCTGACTCGACGCTAGCTCATCTTCATGCAGTCAGTCTCGGTCCCGCGTCTCGGTCTTTATACGAAAGCGGTGGTTTTATTTTTACCTTATATAATGTATGGCCTACTTTGTATCATTATTGAAGGAGATCCGGTTTATCAATTCCAACCCAAATCATGTAAATTAGTCTTGTTCTTGGAGATTTCACCTCAATCTTTGAGTCTTGTATTGACTATTGGACCTTTTTACTCGCTTGAATTTGATACCTGTTTTTGTTGGTCAAGTTAAAAAAAGAAATGTCTAGCTTAGACGTAGCCTAGGCAGGCTAGGGTAGGCCCTATATTTAGATAGGTCTTAGCCTTAAGCCCTTATTTGGGGTAATAGTACGTTTCACCAGGTTTAATTACATTTAAATTATATCTGGTTTGCAAAACAAAAAGAAAAGTCAATTCAAATCACAGTGCAAATTGCATTTTTTTTTTGTGGGGAGGGGGGGGGGGGGGGGGGGGGTATAAGACTATCCAACCCCAAAGGCATGTACATAGTTGCCTGCATCAACCAGTATGATCATGAGTGGGGAGAAATTAGCCAAAATAAACATGGTGTCCATTCTTTAGGAGTGTTAGGCTTACTTATTTGAACCCCTTTATTATCTTTCATTGAATATGTGGTCATGCTTGCATTGTAGATGTAAAGGGGGTTTAATGCCTAAAATAGATAGAATTATTTTGTAAATCTTTACTCCAGGAACTCAACAACAAAAAAAGGAAGCTAGGCAGCGTAAAAGGAAACTGGCATAATACTTCCATTTTGTTTCTCATTTGGGTAAAGGATGGGGGTGGTCCAGAATCAAGCATTTAATATTCCAGTGAATAGATGTCGATGTCTTATTCCTCTTCCAATAAAGTGCAGCTTCAGGCTTGAAGACTATGCACCATTTATCAAAACAAAATAATTTACATCAATTTCTTTAATCACCATCAATCATAGCCACCTTTCAACTAATCATTTAACAGGAGGGGGTCAAAATAGTAAAAAATACATGTTTTGCAATGATTTGACAAAAATATCCTGACCTGAAGGGGAAATATAAGACTATCATGCCACACTTCATACACCCTGTTAGTTAAGAGGATCTCTCCAATCAGGAATTCCACCATGACACTCAACATCATCCACTAACCATTATCACCACAATCAGTGTGCCAACATTATGATATTTCATAGATTTTTTTGTTTGCAATATTGAAAGTTGTAGATGGATGCAAGCAGAAAATGAAAGTAAACCATTCATTGATAAAAATGTGGCTTTTGCATGAATCTATTTATCTACACACCGAGACCAAGTTTGTAATACATTATAATTTGACTGTAAATCAAATGAATGAGTGAGAGTTGAATAGATTTAAACATGATGTCCTCTTTTTGAAAGACAAAGCAAATGGTTGAGACTTGAGAGATTATTATAATATGAAGGAAAAAAATGTTTTTAAAGCTAGTCTGAGAAGGGGCTTGGAAATGTAATCTCTGCATGCATGTTGAGGTAAATTGAAGGCTGGTCGTCTAAACCACCAATAATTACACATCGCACCATTCGTTTCAGTTAAGAATGCATTCTTTCATGCATCGTTTATTGAAGTCATTGGGAGAGTATATGAAAATCAGCTTGTAACATGTACACACTGGTTATATACACTCTGGTTGTATACAGAAAGTGCATGCCTAAAGCTATGCATGCAACCCATGCACATCACATGTACAATGCAATTGCAGTCTACATAGTTTATGTTGTTTACAAGTACAACAACAGGTCACTGTTTGACCTACATTCAGTTAGGCAAATCTAGAATTGTCTAGACTGCAACTAGTCTGGGTTTTCCTACGAAAATACACCGCGCTGGTGGACTGTACCAAACGGAAGAAAAAGACCCTAATAATATACTACAGAAAATACCTGGGAACATTTTTAAAATTCAGATCTTGAAATAACAAAAGGTTGTAACAGCCATTTCATCAATCTAACTAAGATCCTTTACCAATCTGTAAAGTGAAACCTTGTTATAACGAGCATGATGGTTCTCAGATAGCCTTGGGTTTAAAGCAATTACCTCACTATATCATTATCAGGTAACTTATGTGATAACAGGTCTCCTTATAAAGAGGTTCCACTATAATAATGATCAATTTTCACAAACAAAATATTACATCTATTCAGGTTTGCCTACAATGAAAGTGATTCAATCAATTTGTTATGGGGCGATTTTATCATTTTTCTTTTAACTTGACCATGAGGAAAATGGAAATCTATAATATAGATTCAGAATAGAAAAGAAATGAGCCTGAGGGTTAGACAATTAGATTATGGAAATATAATTTTTCTTGCATCATTTTAATTCTTTATCACTGCAAATGATTTCACCAACTAAAATGACTAGAGACGTCAACTTTTGCAAGGTCATGCTCTATAAGTCTCTAACCTCTGAGCTACATGGCACTCCTTCAAAGATTCTTCCTCAATGCACATACTAGACGGGTTCAGGAAAGTACCACTATGAGATGCATTCTAGCTCAGTGCGGGTTAGAACACAGTAAAGCAATTGACAGGTCTTAGGTAGAATCATAAGCCTATTTTTCTTTGCTCACTTTCATTAAATTAATTTATTTCTGATCAGTTCCCATATGTTTGGATTTAAAAGAATTAGGAATGCCTAATTTTGTTACAGTGGAACCTTTTTATACCAAACTTCATTATAACGAGGTACTTTCATTTATTGATTTTGGTATAACATATTCTCGAGTCCATGGAAAACAGAGTGGAGTATTTTTAGGGAACAGTCATGAATGAGTTAATATTAATAAAACTTTATAAACTTTAAAATAAATTGTCTTGACCTCAAAAAGCATGTAGAGTAATAAAAGTTATCAACAAAAATTACCAAAACATGCAAATAAATTGAATAAGAAGGTGACAAATGATATTGAACACAATGAAGAAATTTGCTTGAATTATATAATCATTCATTGCCACAAACCAATAAATAAATTCACTGAGAAGTTGATCTCCGAGATAGTTAGGATGTATAATACCAATAAATAATGAATTCAAAATATGAAAAGAAAAACTTGAACGGCCTTAATTATTCCTCTTATCCAAATTAATACTTAATTATAAATAACGGGGAAAAAGCTAACCTATGAAGAAGAAAAAAAGAATCCTGCACCAAAAAAATGAGTGGGATGATTACATTATAGTAGAATTAGAAAGAATTCCTGTGCCTGTGGATAGCTGACTAGCTGTGCATAAAGTAAAGAACCGGCAGATAAGTAATCCTGAAGTACTACTGTAACACCAGCCTATCACCAGTCGCCAGTCCTTGTT
The DNA here is from genome assembly GCA_037951105.1 of Echinarachnius parma. Taxonomy (NCBI): domain Eukaryota; kingdom Metazoa; phylum Echinodermata; class Echinoidea; order Clypeasteroida; family Echinarachniidae; genus Echinarachnius; species Echinarachnius parma. The sequence goes on along the minus strand of JBAMJV010010861.1, from coordinate 9,514 downwards.
GAGCCACATCCTCAAAATATTGCTATGAGATGAAAAAAATATAACATTCATAAGAAAAAATATTCACTTAATTTCACTCACATGTTCTTGATGTGGAATGAAAATACTAGACCAAAATAGTAAAAAAAATACATCTGTTCAGAGAGTGCAAATTAGTAATTAGCTCCTGAAAACAGTGAAATGACAAACGAGCTCCTGAAAAGTCTCAGTTAAAAAATGCAAAATTGATTGATTGACTTTAGGGTTTAAACTGATGATTAGGTACTACATTTACTTTTCAGTCAAGAGCCAGTTAAGTAAACGTTAAAAAAATCCTTGAAAAGAAGTTTTTTTTTATTACTTTGACATTTCTTGGTCCATCATTTTGTATTGTCATCAATGATTTAGAATGGGCTACAAACGATACATCCTAAACGTGCAATCAGAGTAAGGGGTTGAACAAAAACATCAGATAAAAATGTGAATTAATGCTTTCCAGTCTGGGGCTGGCATGTGTTTGCGGACAAATTGAATGTCAGTGCAGTGGCTGGAAGAAAACAATTAGCCAGGCCTAGGGTCAGTCTCTCACTCTCGGAATCTTTCTTGTTTTTAATTTAAATTTAAATAAATTATTATTAACCAGGGCCAGGCAGGAGTCGGGACCGCAATAAAAATCATGACAATGATTAATAAATCATTGAAATATGCTAGGACAAGTCAACTGATCTCTCTAAATCTAATGTGATTAAAGGGATAGTTGAGTTCTGGTAAGGAGAGTACAGTTTTAGTGAAACTGAATTTTAGTAACCAAAACCTGCATCATTACATTACAAACTAATAGTTATAACTAGAAAGGAACACACAATTACAAATGACGTAGTAAAGATCATGTTATCATTCAAAAAGAGACGTTAAAACGTAAGAGGGCGCTCTCTAAACACTCATCGGTTTCAACCATTTTTAATAAAATATTTTGCATGTGATGCTTTGTTGAAATAGTGATTAGATAGAGAAATAACCAACAACTATTTAAATACCTATTTTGTAACTTTTTGAAAAGAGGAAGCATTTTTTAAAATTTTTAACGGCTGGTTCAAAATTCTCTAATAAACCCGGGCCCCGGGTTTATTACAAATTGTTATATTTATGGATATTTCAGCCGTTTCTGAACCGATTTTGATCAAACAAAGATGATTTTATTGTTTAAATATTATGCTCTTTCAAATTTTACACTCAGTTTTCCATTACCTCACAAACCAATTAAGTAGTCTAGCGCCCTCTCTACCAAAACTCAACTTTCCCTTTAAACATTACCGGTTCTTGGATTATCTAAGGTAGATGGCAAACCATCGTTTTAAGGCCGAGTATAATTATTAGTCCAGATTGCCGAGACGGCCAGAGAAGCCGAGTATGAGAGGGTGACACCTTAGCCTAGCTTCGCCTGCCGACGCGACAAGACCGGCGTGGCTCACTTCTAGTTCTAGCCCACCGGCACCGGCAAAGGCAAAGCCGGTGAAGTTACCGACTTTTACTTTTAGAAGTTCAGCACTTGCATGTCTTTGTTGCCATCCATTATTCGGTCTTAGAGTTAGATCGATCGACAAAATGAATCGTTTTCATTGCCTATTTTACTGGTTATTTTAGTAATAAAATGGCCGACAGTAAGAGACTGAAATTAAATGTTAAAAGATGCCACAAAAACAAAAGATTTGTCGATCTATTCCAGCCGCGACCCGCCCTCAGACCAGTTCCACTTCCAAATATTTCTTTCAAATTAATAGGCCTAATGAAAATGAACTCACAAACTAGTTTCAGATATTATTTCAATCAAATTGTCGACATGATGACAAGTAGACACAATCTATAAAATAAGGTATTACAGCATTTTAAAATAAAATCGACTTACTATTTTGTGAAAGTTGGATTCCGCCGTTCAACAGCTGCCTGTACGTTGTCGTCTGCTATTTTAAAAGGCTCAGTCACTATTGTGATTTGTACACACAGTTGAAATGCCAAATATGTGTAATAACTTAGGAATGCTGGTGTAACTTCTTTTATTAAAAAATTAATTTGAATGACCAATTTTGGTTACATTTCACATATCTGATGAAATGTCCAGAAAAAATTATATGTTCAGTGTCAATCTGTACAAAATCGGACTTCTGGTTGGTGTATCAAATCTACAATCTACGGAAAAACGTTACTGTCAACTGGGGCGCCCTTCAAGTGGTCACAACAAATAATTCGAGTTGACCTTCCTCGAGGCAACACGCAAGTGTTATACGCCCTCAACGTTCGTTGGTAAGTACGTTCTGATCCTTACTTTTGTTTAAATTAATACTAACAAAGGGAACATTTGTTCCAAAAAAGCTATCGACTATAATTTTTAAATGTTTTTTCATTAATTAAAATGAACAAGATTCAGTACTATACCCAAACCTCTGGGTGTACTCAACTTTCTCTTAAGCTCGATTTGAATCTTCATTTTTGTTTGAAGGGACATCGCTGCGCGACCGCCAGTGAGCTGTCTTGTCTATAGTCTTTGGTGTATGAATTGAAGGTGTATTGAAACTTCGCGCACGAAAATTTCGAACTTTTTCAAAGTGTCGTAGGAGCAACAAAATTATTTTAATCTCAATGAAACAAGCATTAAAATACTCCCTCTATTCTGAGGATTCGATGTATGTAAAACATTTTCGATTTAAACTCACAATTCATGTGTTATTGGCCCGATTCCGTAACCATGTCATATCAACAAGAGATTCTCCACCGAGTACGGTAGTCTTGAAACTTCGCGCTCCATACACTTTGATACACTGCCATTGACTTAACACGCAATCCTGGGTAGCAAACTTTAACACGCATGTCAATGGGTGTGTGAAGATGCAAACTTTTGCGCGTATTAGCAAAGACGCTTAATGGAAAGACCGACCACTGTACACTTATCCTGTACAAAGTGAATGGGCAGAGCGCGATGTACAAAATTATCACGCACATTGATACGCAGGCTATTCATTATGACGTCACAATAACAATGTTTACATCGCCTGACTAAAAATAACTTCAAGATGACGTGATAGAGTTTGATGAACCCAGATTTGCATATCACGCGTGAAATTTGTTTTACGCCAGGGGGTTGTCACTCTGCCAGAGTGCTGCGATTTTTGATCATCGAAAGGAATACCACTGCAGGTTGCATTATGGGATACTTGGGAATTACATAAACCAATCACAGTGCAGTTCATACGCGTCGTCACCAGATCGAGGTCAATAAAACAAGTTCATATGCATACGTCACCATAGATCCCATTGTTCTCAAGCGTGATACAATCTAGGACAGTGCGCAGGAAAATAGGCGCGATAGTCTACGCGCACTTCATAGCATGATGATTGGTCAAGTCTTTCTAGGTCACGACGCGATGACGTCTAGTGGTATTCCTTTTGTGCTTCAAAAATCGGTTCACTCCGCCATGTTGCCCATGTACAAAGTCTATTGGACACGTGACTTGCGCGCGTTAAGTGAGCCTTCTAGTTATAAACGGGTTGGTTTGTTTATTCATACTTCTATGTTTTACGCACTTGGTTACGCGTACAATAATAAAGAATAAAATAAAGACAGTGCGCAGACTGAGCGCGCGTTATCATTAAAATACGCGGGTAGCCATTGCCATTTTTTCTGTACACGGTAAGATCTTTAAATTTTAAAAATATAGTTCTCACAGCTATTATTTCAAACGTAAAAACGCTATCGACTATAATTTTTAAATATTTTTAACTAACCCAAAACAATATTGAATTAGAAAAACAATGTGTCCCCCAGGTGTACCCAACTTGGAGTTAAGCTGATGTTCAATCGTCATACTAGCCTGAATTTGCCGAGTTTAAGTAAGTACATTCTGATCCTTACTTTTGTTTAAATTACTACTAACAAATGGAACACTTGTTCCAAAAAAGCTATCGACTATAATTTTTAAATGTTTTTTTCATTAATTAAAATGAACAAGATTCAGTACTGTACCCAAAACTCTGGGTGTACCCAACTTTCTCTTAAGCTCGATTTGAATCTTCATTCTGTTTGAAGGAACATCGCTGCGCGACCGCTAGTGATCTGTCTTGTAATTCTACAGTCTTTGGTATTAGCATCTTGGCACGCGCGCGTTGTCAAGCTTTCTACGGAGATTGCGCGATCCGAAAGTAAATTTGAAAGGAAGGATGAATAAAGGAGCATTTTACGCAGCATTTCGATAACAACAAGTCTGTTCTACGGGAAGGATTTCGATTTAATTTGATGATTTTCTATTGTCCATAATTTATACACGAAAAAACACACAAAAAGTAAGTTTTTTCTCAAGAAATATCGATCTTTGTTTGCTAATTTTTTGGTTGATTAGTAAGTAATGTGTGCTCTTTCATTTGGCGTCAGAAAATTCCGTCGCCGTGTCCGTGTTCTAATGTTTGCGTACCGCTTATATGATGCGCGAAGTTTCAATACGCGCGAAGTTATAATACTTGTCCATACTTGGTACTTGGTAGTTTATTCCTCCAAAACACTCCATAGGAGTTTTAACTGGAGGTGGGTCCGAGAGAGTGGTTAGCCCCTAAGGACAGAAGGGTCCTTAGCAAGCGCATTCTGGAATGTATGAAGTGAGGGCTGGTTTACTGTAGATTGAAGTAGCTTATTCCATTCAGTGGTTGTACGGACGAAAAATGAATTTGCGAACGCCTCAGAGTTTGTGTGTTGCTGTTGATACTGTAGAGAATGGCCCCTTCGGTTTCTGTCTATTTTGGGTTGAATGAAGTCCTCATGTTTGATGTCCAGGTTTCCGTTCAGCATCTTTTGAAAGCAGGTTAGGCGATGACATTTCCTTCTGTCTTGAAGCGCAGTCCACTTAAGCTCTTTAAGAATGGCAGTGATGCTTGTATTTTCCCCGTATGTGTTAGACACAAATCTTGCTGCCCTATTTTGCACTCTTTCTATGCTATTTATGTTCTTCTGTGTGTATGGGTCCCATGAAGCAGAAGCATATTCTAGATGAGGTCTCACTAATGTCATGTACAGTTTTTCCTTGACATGCGGTGTACAGTGGTGGAAATTTCTTCTGATGAAGTTCAACACCCTCGTTGCCTTGAAGGTTGCATGTGCGGTCTGCTTGTTCCATCGGAGATCATGTTGAATTTGGACTCCTAGGTACTGGATGTCCTTCTTCTCCTCAAGGTCAACTCCCATCAATGTATACTTTGTAGGTTCTTCCTGCCTCCTACGAGAAATCTTCACATTCTTGCATTTAGATGGATTGAATCTCATGCCCCAGGTTTGTGCCCAGTCAACCAGTTTGTCTAAGTCCTCTTGCAGTTGGAGTTGGTCCTCAGCAGACGTGATGGTGTTGTAGACGAGGCAATCATCAGCAAATAAGCGGACCGTGCTGGATATGTTCTCATGTATGTCATTTATAAATATGAGGAAGAGATGAGGGCCTAAGACTGTACCCTGAGATAATTTACAAAAACGAAGCTTTTTCCGTCTTTTTTCCCTTCACTTTCGCAAGTTTGTCTCTCAATTGACCTTTGACCTACTTATGCGACCTTTGACCCCAGAATATCATGGAGGCCAATATAGGGCATCTACCGATCAAGTTTGGTTACAAACAGATGCAGGGTTGGAAAGTTATCAATCCTAATAGCCTCTTACCCCAAAACATTCACATTTGACCTAATTTTACCTTTGACCTACTTATGTGACCTTTGACCCCAGAATATCATGGAGGCCGATATAGGGCATTTACCAATCAAGTTTGGTTACAAACAGATGCAGGGTTGGAAAGTTATTCAAATTGTTGTAAGGTCACGGACGACGGACGGAGGACGGACGGACGGAGGACGGACGGACGGAGGACAGACGCAATGTGGATCCCTAATGCCCGGCGCAGACAGAGCCGACTAGACTGGTTGTCATTCCGATCGGCTCAGTTTTCAGTCGGATGCTAGTTGGGGCCAATTCAACGCGATGCAACGGATTGGACCGACCGGGCCCACCTCTAGCCTGATTAAAACGAGTCGGATCGGGTCGAGTCGGCTCTGTCTGCGCCGGGCTTTAGTCTCCCTCCACCTTGGTGGGCTCGACAAAAAGGTATTTATAGTAATTGTGGTTTCATAATAATATGTGAAGGTTTTACTGTCACAACCTTATTGAATAACTCCTTAACCCTAATCCCCCCTCCTGTCATTTTTTTCGACGTGCATCTAGGCCGATTGGAATTTCACGTTCAAACTTCATGACTTTTTTCTCTCAAGTATCCCGCATGTTCTGATATATAATTCACCCCGGTTGGACATGTAGAACTGATTTTAGAGGTCGATAATTGCTCAACCGTCACAAAAAACTGCAATTTTTGTACAGGTTTCTATGTAATTCATATATCCGATGCCACGTAAACTCCAAATCTGTTATAATTGTTACATTGAATTATAATTTGGATTATTTCTTTGTTATTAGTTTAATTCATACACTTCAGAGATAAATTCTTCTTCTAAAAAAATAAAAAAATAAAAATAAAAACAATAAAATACATGAGAATGAAAACAATGTGGGTAAATCCGGGAATACTAATTTGCATTTTTGCATAATTTCTGCAAATTAGTGATAAATGTTATCACCATAAAAAACATGGATATGATGAATTACATAATTTGGAAGTATTTTTACAGAAAACCTGAAGAAATCCTGTAATTTCTCTTGATTTTAGATGAAAATCCCAATTTTCCCCCAATTACGTCAAATATTTGCATATTCAACATTTTAATTAATTATTAAAAAAAAAAATAATGGTCCAATTTGTTTTCTTTTTCAAATTCTTATTCTACTTGACTTGTTTTACGTATGTGCCAATTTTCAAGTCAATCGGTCCATTCGTTGCCGAGATTAGAGGGGGGGGGGGGCCAAAATGCCCCCCCCCCCCCTAATGGACTCAAGTGACCAAACTAACCCAATGGAATTAGGGTTAACTGTCCAAAAAAAACATTATATAGCTCGCGAGGGTAGGTGTGTAAGGGCACGTTTTCTACCACATGGAAAGGATTAAGGGTCGGTGGCGTGGTCGGACTGATTGGGAGGGGGCATATTATGAATTTCTTTAATTTTTACACATATTTTGCCCTCATATTTGTTACAGTTTTGGAAAACTATTGGGGCGCAACTGGCTAAGGTATTTTGCTCGAGTGACAATTATACATTTATTTACAAATCACAGATGAAGTGGGCATATTTGAATATGATTCTAAGATTATCCATGCCTTTTACATTGATTCATATATATACATACGATCGATATATTGTCTCCTTTAAACAAAATAGAAAACGAAGCACTATTCCCGCTTATTCAACCAGAAAATGAATTTACATACTGTATATATGATTACATATATATAATTCTAGAATAACATAAATGATTTTGGCCATTTTCGATGCAGAGCTTGTGGAGCAAATGACCCTAAATTATACACAATAATTTATAGTAACATAAAAAGAGATTTTTAAAAAATACACCCAATAATAACATACACACACACACAGAGCAAAATAGAATATATTTGTACGCTTAGCGGTCTTGGCGGGTAATAGCGGGTAAAGAAATAAATGTCTGCTGAACCTCACGAGTCACGCAACCTCCCCCCCCCCCCCCCCCCCCCCCCCCCCACCCACCCCACCCGTTGCGTCTGCGTCACCTGGGTGATGCCTATTCAAAACGACCCCAGATGTAAATAATTGTAATTGATTGAACCCGTCTATCAAACGCAAAATAGCCAACCAATCATCTGAATCATGTGACAATGAATTGCTCGTTAATATTCATTATGCGGGAATGCGCCAATGAATTGGTCACGTGATGACGTATGAGCAACCAATGACGTGGGAGCGCAGTATTTTGCTCCACGAATGCTTATCAAATTGTTTTAATATAATGTGAATGGATTTACTCGTGGCAATGTCATGCATGTACTTCTCACTTTGAAACGGTCGTACTATACAGGGTGGCCCACAAATAACGGAACGGGGTACTTGCCATACTAAAGACTCATGATGCCCGCCATACTGCATCGAGTAACGATCAACCGTGCGCCATTGTGAGTGTGCGTTCAGCTGTGTATAGAGAAGAAGGGATACTAACAATGGCGCACGCATTGAACGTTACTAGTTGCTATGACGGGCATCATGTGTCTTCATTATAGCAAGCACCCCGTTCCGTTATTTCTGGGCCACCCTGTATATTACGCGCACTTCTAACATTATAAAAAGATATGAAATAAATTATACACTTCTTTTACTTTTGAACATGGATGCGGAATTATATTGACACTTGAGCCGTATAACCTACTGGTGCCCATACACTCTTGGAAATGTAAAGCCAACGCGAGTGTTTGTGAACCGGACAATAATATGGATGGAATGGATTAAATGTTATATTCAAGTGATCAAAAATCTGTTCGCAATTTGTGTTGAACTTACTTACGGACGGATGGGAGAACTTCTAAATTCACAGTACCAATTATTATCTCCGAACCTTGCAGCACTTTCTCAAGCGTTTGTGAACCGATCAACTTCTTACATCGAATCATTTCTTAATTTTCAAAATGCCAAGCATATAAATGATTTGCTGCAAGTGGTGATTAAAATGTTGTTGTAAACATTGTTCGAGCAAAATGACTGGAAATTTTTACAGTACACAGTTTACAGTTACATACATATTATCGCGTTGGAACAGTAGCAATTCGTGAGCCCTTGAAAAACGATGTTTTCGAAAAATTTAATGTAAAAGAAATTAACATTATGTATCCACAGTATAACCGTTACGCCAGCTACAAGCTATTAAACTGATCTAATATATGGACTGACAGAAAAGAAAGAAAGTTCGGAATGGCGCGTGAAGCCAATATGATTTGCTGGATTGCACTAGAGTGGACAGTTGTCTTGCTCGCGGTGGTAAGAAAACTTTACGTTTTAAAGCCAAATAACATGATTGGGAAAGTTACCGAAAACATCTACATTGGCAAAACTAATTGATCAGTATTGTTGAATAAGTGTTTAAAAAGGGCTTGTATGGTAAAATCCACACCTATAGTATCGTTACATGCAGAAATATTGGAAGAAAATGCAATGTACGCCAGTGAAATTTTGCCTAAATTCACCGCCCGTTCGCACCGGTGCGCTCCACTAGCGCTTGGCTGGAGATAAAATTATCGACAAGCCTGCATACCCTGAACAGCATAATCTTTTGCACGCAGCTGTTCCGCACCCGGTTGAATTGAACCGTGTCAAAGATCGTTTTATTTCGAACCTTTTGATGCTCAGTTAGTCAATTTCAAAGCAGTTTTTGTTCAAATCTTTCCATTAACATTTAGGTGATGAAAGCATATTTTCATTGTTTGTGTATGGGGCGTTCCCAATACTGTTAGTTCGCTTTAATATGATTTATTTGCTTATTTACATCGCCTGCTATATAAGAAAATCACGATTATGCGGCTTGTTGTATACCAAATA
>JBAMJV010010860.1:0-59104 GCA_037951105.1 Echinarachnius parma | reverse complement strand
GATTTAAAGTAAAATTTTCACACATTATTAAGTGGGACATATCAGATCACAAAAATACACATTTTACCAACCATTCATCAGTTTGTGCCCATGTCAACAAAATCCCTTAATCCTATAATGCTTTTATACGGTTGGTACGTTTCAATGTACAAGCAATGAAGCATATTGTACTCGGTTGCTTTTGAGAAAAGTACCCATTTCTACCAAAAGTTCAAACGATCATAACGACGGTTTTATTTCTTGACCGATTTTGTTCAAACTTTCAAAGATTTCTTCTCTTGTCCAGCTTCTTAGATTGTGTTGAAATTTTATTTTTTAACGTTTTTTTTTTAAAATTATACAACAACGTAGCGGACGTTAGTGAAATGAAGATAAATGATCAATTATACTTGTTGAAAGGTTTCCATGATGGTAAACAAACCTCTTGAAATTTCAATAATTAGAAGACAAAGTATGTTTTGTTTGTAGATGTAATTTCTTGACGTATTACATGTATTAGGGGGAGAGATTGCCGGACTATTTCAAACGAGGCAGAAATACTTTTATATTAAAGGGTGACTAAATTAAAAAATAAAAACGCTTTGGTTGATCTAATGATAATGAATACATCACATCTGTTGACTATTTCATGTACATTTCTGTCATATTTTTTTATATTATTTTTTTCTATTATTTTTATTCTACCTGCTAAGATCCACCCCTAAAAAAACCCTACACAATTGACTTCTCTGACATCACAATACCATTCAACCACCGATCAGCTAGATAAGCATTTACAAAAGATATGTTCTCACCCCAACTGAGTACCGTATTTCATTGAAACCTTCTTTTCATGGTGAGGTGGGGCATTTGTATAAAGCTTACATTACTATAAGCCAGTTCGTAGTTACAATCTGCGCATGCGCGTATTTACTTCCGGGTATTTTGATATTCCATCGATCGTGAGAATCAAAGGAGCCACACGTGCAATTGAATGCGAATTATTTGTTTACGTTTTTTAAAATCTGGATCAGGATAAAAATAAGCCCATCGTGTTTGTATTCACCACATCAAAGGGTTAAATAGCATAAATATGTACTATTTACATAGAACAGAAGAACCGGTTTGATAGAATGTGTTATTCATGTGTAATGATGATATTTATTTGATCAATAATTTCACCGAGCCTTGCTTGGCCTGGCTAGCACGCACGTATAGGTGTACATAATAGTGTACATAGCATTGTGCGGAGATTATCGTCTTCCGCTTGCTGCACTATCCAACGCAAAAAACAGTTTTTGCCGGCTGATTTCTCTCTCTCCATTTATTAGCAAATGCAAACAAAATTTCGTTTATATGTGATCCACAATTTATATAAATTGATAATGATTACCGATCTTTCTTGTTTTGAAGAACCGCGCAAACATGTAGAAAGAAATATTATATCCCGTCTGTTTTCCTTGCCGATGGCGTCCTAAAACGTAGCGTTCAATTTTTGAACGGTACATTGTACGAAATGGGTGGTATGCTTATCGCCCGCCTCTGTAGCATTATTGCGTGTGAATGATTCACCTAGATCATTCACAAGAAAGATGATTACAAGAAAGTTGATATGGAGAAAAATCGGTAAATTCTTGAATATACTTTACATCAAATGTGTTCTTTATGAGTTTATGCAGCTGCTCGTATAATTTCCACTTTGATTTTATGCATCTAATGTTTGTTTTATGCTGTCAAACTAAAATTATCACGGTAATATGACATGATAGCATACACTTTACTGTACGTTGATAGCCCGTTGATGGAATATCGGACTACGCCCTCTGACGTCACCCAAGCTCCATAGTCTAATTACGAACTGGCTTATTGTAAACAGCTTAAAACTGAGTGGTCAGTTGACATACCAATGTCTTTTGTTCATCTAGCTGACTGATGGAATGGTATTGTGAGGTCAGAGAAGTCAAGACAATAGCTTCTGGCAGGGTTTTTTCAAGGGTGAAGCTGAGCAGGTAGAAAAAATAAATAGAAAAATTAATATAAAAAATATGACAAAAATGTACATCATATAGTCAACAGATATGTGATGTATTCATTATCATAGATCAACCAAAGCGTTTTTTATTTTTAATTTAGTCACCCTTTTAAAGCAATACTTGACTCTATCAGTACTTGTAAGGAAACCTTTTTGTGTTGGATTTAAGGCCCGGTCACATATCACCGGAATATATCGTTAACGGACGCCCGACGGATATACATTTTCGAATTAAAATGATCCGATGGTGAAAGTCGTCTTATAAAACATTCCGCCGGAATAGAACAACATACATCCGCACTGACAAGAAACGCATACGAACGGAGACGAACGAATTGAAAATGTTGCTCTCCGCCGGGCGTCCGTTTACGTTATCCGGTGATATGTGACCGGGGGGGGGGGGGGTGGGGGGGAGGGGGGGGTGTTTCACAAAGATCCTAAGTTGGAACTTAACAAGTATGGAAAGCCGTTATTAGCTTCTATGAAGAAGAAAACAAATGTACAAGTCCTTTTAAAAGGCATAACATGTTGTTTAAAATCACAAATATCTGTCTATTTTTATCAAGGATATTTCATGTTCTTCATGCAAAATTTATGAAGGTTTAAAATACTTGCATTTTTGCATTTGAATATTTTTTTGTTCCAAGGCTACAAACGGCTTTCCATACTTTTTAAGTCCCCAGGTTCGAAAAAAACAGTTGAAAATTAGTTGCCAACTTGGTACCAGTTGATACCACCAGTTGGCCAACTGGTTTCAATATGGAAATTGGTACACTGGAATCAACTGGAATCAATTGGAAATCGAGTAAGAATCCAGTAAGGCTTACCAGTAAGAAGACCAGTTAAAGTAGTTTGGTTCCAACTGGTATTTTGAATCGGTTTCAAACTGGTATTTCTATTGGTTTTAACTGGACTGCTGCATCTATCCATTTATCTTCACTGGGAACCGGGAATATAAACTGCTACCGCTTGATGCCCAGTTAAAACCAGTAAAAACCAGTTGAATTTCCAACTGGTTTCAACTGGTTTCAACTGTTTTTTCGACCTGGGTCTAACTTAGTGTTAAGTTCAACTTAGGATCTTTGTGAAACACCCACCTGCTGGCCTTTAGTGAAAGCGCGTAGTTTGAATGGTTTCCGTGCTGGCAAACAAACCGCTTGAAAACGCAATCATTATAAGAAAAAGTGTTCTTTCAGTCGTAATGTCTTCACTATCTATTAAAGCCAAATAACAGTATTGGGAAAGTTACAAAAAGTATCTTTATTGGCCAAACTAATTGATCAGTATCGTTGAAATAGTATTACAAAAAAGGGCTTGTGGGTAAAAATTCGCGGAACCTTATATCGTTAAATGCAGAAATATCAGTTAAAACGTTTATGCAAGCCGCTGACATTTGGGCCCTAAATTCACAGTCAATTTGGCCCGTCTACGCTGGACGCATCTATCTGCTCGTTCGTATGCGAAACTGCGTGCCGCATTTGCCATAGGTTTTGTACGCAGCGCATGAGGGTGCCTATCAAACTTACAACCGTCGGCGATATCTATTAATGCATAGATAGTTTTACAATTTTGGAAATATATCAGTTAGTAGGCGGTTTCCTAGCCAAATATGTGTAATCCCATATTATATTATTAGTAAAAATATATTCTTTCACATGGGGTGGTAATATTTTTAAGAGCGTACATTTCACTTGTTTGTGCTTGTTTCCCACTACTGTCATATTTTACCTTTAGGGCGATACTCGACTTAATTAGTACCTGAAAACACCTATTTTGGGGGCTTTTTTAGTGACGCGGGGCAGCATTAACAGTCATGGTTGAATGGTTTCCGTGCTGATAAACAAACCGCTTGAAAATACAATTAGTAAACGACAAAGTGTTCTTTTTTTAGAGCAAGGTATAAACTATACATCTATATTTAAAAGATACTCGAGTACTTGAAAACACCTTGTAGTTTTGTTATGTGAATCGGGTAGTATTAATAGTGATCAGGGGGCGTCGATCCGTTTTTGCGATTGGGGGCGAAATTTGAAAAAATTTCCAGAGTGACCACTGAGAGAGAACTAACAGCCCCACATTGGCATGCCCGGAAGTTTTATTATGCGCTCATTGAAAGTGTCCTTGATGGCTCGAAGACCTGACTTTGGGGGGGCACCCACATTTTGGGGGACAATAATGGGGGTCCAGGGGGGCATTTGCAACTCCTATCAATGGGTGTTAAAATTGTATAAAATAGTGAACCTACTCGTAACGTATTTTTAAAAGGGCATAGCGAGGAAAAGATTGTACTTGCAAGATCCACGTGATACTATACAGCTTGTCCCAGAAAAAATTACAACGGCACTTTCCGCAACGATAACTTTAAAAATAGTAAATCAATCAGAATAATATTTCAGGGTATGAAACTATAACTTATTACGTACATCTTGCAGAAAACCCTATTCGATTTGCATTATGAACGAAAATGGACTTGTTCACGCGTTATAACGAAAATGGACACATGACATGATTGACAAAAGATCCTCATTCTCCCATGACCACTGAAGCAAATCGAATAGGGTTTTCTGCAAGATGTAAGGTAATAAGTTATAGTTTCATACCCCTGAAATATTATTCTGATTTATTTACTATTTCAAAGTTTTCGTTGCAGAAAGTCCCGTTGTCAATGGACAACACGTCCTCCTTACAAAATCTGGAGGGAAGGGACATCTGACATGATTGACAAAAGATCCTAATTCTCCATGACCACTGAAGCAAATCGAATAGGGTTTTCTGCAAGACGTAGGTAATAAGTTATAGTTTCAATACCCCGAAATATCATTCTGATTGATCTACTATCTTTAAAGTTATCGTTGCGGAAAGTGCCGTTGTAATTTTTTTTTTGGGACAAGTTGTAGAGCCATCGATATAGTTTAGGGCATTGGGCTCCCATGAAACTAAGCAAAGGGCAGTCAACAAACTTCTCAAAAGTGGAGGGGAGGACATTGCGAGGAAGCGAAGCGACCGAGCGAGCGGGGGAGGGTGTGGGAGGGGGGTTGTCCCCCTCCCATAGTGGGGAGCTTTTTGTATTTTTGGGCGTGAAATTGTGCGATTTGGTGCACACCTGAGACAGAAATTTCACGTAATATGAAGTATATAAGTATGGAACCAAACATACATAATGAAATAGGGAGGGGGACAATCTCCTCCACTTTCAAATGTGGTGGGGACATGATATTCCAATTTAATTTGCGTTCAGCGCATATGGACCGAATTGACTGAAAGATATATTTCAGATTATTCTATTTTTCTTGTGACGGTGTGCTATCTATAGATGAGGGTTTAATAAACTTCGTTTTGAGGTGTGCGTTTGAGAAATTACACTGCCCTAGCACATTTCGAAAGGTGAGTTCCCACAACCAAAATGAAACTTGCAATATGAGAAACTGTAATGCGCGCGAAAGCGCTCGCGGCATAAAAAGAGATTTACAGTTCTTTTCAAACTAAAAAACGGCTATTTTGAAGATTAATTATTGATAAAGGTGTCTTTCCCCTCTTTGGCATTATATCACTCGATTTTTTTTCTTCCTCATTTTCGGAATTATTGGGGTGGAGAAATGATTATGTCCACACGCAATGTCAACTGGAGCGCACGTATCCCTGAGCTCTAGAAATTCACCGTAACATGTCATTTTCATTATACAATATGTTTTTCATAATCACATTAATGTATTCCCCTCCCGTCAAATGTCAACGAAGGTTGTATTATGCGCTAGACACTTTCCAGGCATTCAGGTACTAATTTCAAAAGCATTTTATTAAAAAAAAAAAAAAATTATGTTCAGTTTGTGTTACATTTTATCTTTCTTTATATCATACGGGAGTTGTCGGACAGACGGGAAAGGGGGCACACTTTACATTTCTTTATTTTTGAAATGATTTCCCTTCGTTTTTGTATTGTTTTTGTGAAATTATTGAGAGAGGGGTGGGGGCCACAAGCCCCCCCCCCCCCCCCCCCCCCCCCCACGTAGCTACGCCACTGTCTCATCATTCGACCTTTACTGTTCTCATTTATTTCACATCAGTGGCTTCGAATAACTAATTAATTGTGATTAGGCTTCTAATAAAGCTATTTCTGTTTCATGTCCTTTTACTGTATTTGATACTCTACTTAGATATATTTTGTGTTCTCATTTTATAGATCTTTGTAATGATCGATGCGCATGAACCTCGATTTCTTTGTTTTTGCTTTCATTTCTCATTAGTTGACCGTTTTCATTAATTTCACATCAGTGGCTTCTTATAGGGGCAATTACTATCATTATATGCACTAGAATTGCATTTACAAAAAATTTACTAAAACATCTTAAATGTGGTTTCTTGGTAAAACAAAATCCTCATTATTTAACCGTTTTCATTAATTCCACGTGGGTTGCTTTAAATAGGGACAATTACTGTACAAATAATCAGGCTTAACTTTTAAAAAAAGGTGCACAGTATTATATTGTGCTTCGAATAAATTGTTATATTTGATGCTTTAGTGACTTTTTACTGCATTTGATACTCTACGTAATTGGCAGTATAATATATTTTGTATTTTCCTTTCACAGATCTTTGTAATGATGCGCTTGAACATTGATTTCTTTGTGCTTGCTTTAATGTCTCATCACATGTATATCCTTTCATTATTTTCACCTCTGTGCGTCTGAATGTGGGCAGAACTGTCCAATCAATATTTAATTTTAGTGCTAAAAGATACATGGTTAAGTAAGGCGTTAGAAAAAGCTATTTCTCTTTGAGTAATATTTTACACTTGGTATAATTATCTTCTTAAAGATCTTGAAACTTTGAAAATGATGCACTAAAATCTCAAATTTGCGTTCTACATGCAGGTTTCAATAACAAATATATGCAAAAATGTACAATGTTTAATTAACTAGATTAAAATGAAAATCACTGGGTAACCCCATTGTTCATTTCATGTATATTATATAATTTTCTGGTCAGTTACGCTTTGTTTGAAATAAAATATAACTACTCATAATTGATACATTTTAAAATGTTATTGCATGATTATGATTTATGTCCAGTTTTGGAACAATAAATGAATTCACTTAAATTCTACATGCCAATAAATGTCAATCACCCGGTCAATCATGACATAACATAACTTTTTAATTGTTTATTAATTGATTGAAGTTTATTATGTCCATGATCATTTACATAGAAAATTGTTTTCCACTGGTTACATATACAATGAATTGACATATCAAAATACAATTAAATCACATTCATAAACAATATTATTTGACATCCATAGCATTTCAATATGGTATACTTTCCAAAGTATAATTATGATCAACGATTGCCTAACCCACTTATCAAATTTATTTTTGTATTCTAAATCACAGTTATTTTTTCTTTTAAAGGGACTTGTAACATTGTCAAAATTAATCCTCAAAACTTACTTGGAACTTTAGTGGTTCTCTCATAATTTGTCATATTCATATTAACAATAAAAGCATGGGACAGGTTTCGGTTTTTCAAATTTCCATTTCGTTCAAAAGATATTTAGGATTGAAGTGTACAGATGTTAAACTGTCTATGGGATAATTTAAGCCGTGTACAAAGTAAGTGCGATGAGTAATTAGTGAATATCACTTTGCATTATATTTTTTGCTAGTTTCTCGGCCAAAAAACATCCAATTAACGTGAAATTTGCACACATTACTTTGTGGACATATCAGATCACATCAATACACATTGTATTAATCATTATTAATCATGAACATCGGGTATGAAAGGCATCAGCATGTGTAAAGCCCGGCGCAGACAGAGCCGACTCGCCCCGATCCGACTGGTTTTCAGTCAGGCTAGAGTCAGTTTCGCTCAGTCGGAGCCGATCCAACATGTTGAATCGGCCTTGAATGACCTCCGACTGGCACTTGACTGGAAAAACCGGAGTCCTGAGGCAGCACATACTGAGTTAATCAGGCTGAAAACCAGTCGGATCGGGTCGAGTCGGCTCTGTCTGCGCCGGGCATTACATGCTACAGTGTAATGTTTGATTGATTTTGATATCTGGGGTGTTTCACAAAGATTCAAAGTTGAACTCAATTCCTAAGTATGACCTAACAGTTTTGGAAATGCATTAGTTTCTTTGTAAAATTGTTGAAACATTGATTTGTACAAGGCATACATTTTTTATACAAATCAGTAATATTTGTTATCATCAGGTAAGGTAGCCTTTAATATATTGATATACATTTTCGTATTTCGCTTTTGCCGGAATATGTTTTATTCAAAGGCTAAAAATGGCCTACCATAATTTTAAGTTCAACTTTATAACAATTTAATTTGAACTTAGGACCCCTGGGGGCCTGTTCCCGGGGGGGGGGGGGGGGGGGGGGGGGCACTCGAATTATTTTTTGACGGGGGTGTGCCTCACAGAATTCTGAAATGGGGGTCTTAAGAGCTGACTACAAGCACAAAATATAGGGTCTTTGGAGCTACAAAAACCCTGAAACGGGAGTTTAGGGGTCTAAGAAGCAGACTAAAACTACAAAATACATGGACTTGGAGCTACCAAAAACCTACGGAAACCCTCAAATGGTGGTCCAAGGAGCTGACTAAAAGAAGAATAATGAACTTGGCGCTACTCAAACTACCTAGCCAAGTCATTCCGGGGGTCTATGGAGCGGCAATTTTTGAAAATCAGGTATCTTGAGAGCGGCAATCGGGTGTGAAAACGGGGGTCTTGTAAGCGGCACATACCCGTCTTACATTATACATGAGTGCCCCCCCCCCCCCGGGGCCCTGTTTTATAAAATGTTTGCTAATGTTGTAAGTGCCTAATTATTGTACACTGCTGCAATGCTCCATGCTGATTGGCTGTTGACCTTCTTCTAGTATTTACAATAGTTGGACATTTACAAGAATTAAAAAAGTTCTATGAAACGGGCCTCTGGTCGCCAAACCATCTGGGTGGGGAGGGGGGTGGCAGGGGATGCCAGATACTTGTGAGTACTAAGGGTGGCATGGGACTGTGGAAAACAACTTATTGAGGTATTTTGTGTTTGTTAGCAATTTAAAGAATTTTCACATTACATAAATAATAACATCAAAAGCCCATAATCGTAGTGAGAATGATTATGTAATTTATTTAAAGTATTTTTTAAAAACATATTAAACATAACAGTACACCTGAATACAGGCACAGATAAACCTGTCTTAGCAGCCAACCTGCCTACAGTGGCCACCAAACGGGATCCTCTGCAGAGAAAAACAATGTTATGGAACCTGTGGCCACTATGCCCGATTCCCCTAGGTGGTCAATACACAGATTTGACCGACTTAAAATAAACTCAAGTACATACACACTGTAACTGTAAGTTTCTTTTCTTTTTTGAGGAGTGGATATAACTTAAAGGGTACCACCAACCAAAAATTAAAATTCTTATTAAAGAAAGGTAACATCTTTAGTATTCCATTCCATCAACAAGTTCACAAAAAAATGTTTCCAGAAAAAAAAAAAAAATTGGAAACGCATCACCATTCTAAAGCATGCGTTCATGTGGGCTGAATTACGCAGACTGCTATGTGTGCGGTGAATTGCAACGTGTGCAGAGCGAACGAATCGCCCGGGAATCTATTGTTTACAAACGTGCGCATGAATAGCTGTATTGGCGCACTCACAAATGGTTGGCCCGTATGGAACCAGGAAATAACAGTGGTTCCATAAGTGGTGGAAATTAATTGCTTTGTTTATGAATTACACAACCCTTTGCAAAATGTTGGGTATCTATTTGATATCAAAAAACGGTACCAAAACATATAATAATGTGTTGTTCTTTGCCTGGTGGTCCCCTTTAAGATTGCTCAAGGCTTCAAATAAGAATTTCTACATGGCAAGATATGATATTTCTTAAAAACACTTCCCGCTATGTACAACACAATCAACACAATAACACATTTTTGTAATCAATAAGTTAAACATAAATAAGAAACAGCTTTATGTAACACATAGAGAAAGTGACGTAGCCAGAAATTCTGCAAAGGGGGGGGGGGGCTCAAACCTGCATGCGCGAAACCAGGAGCCACTTTGGGTGGGGTCCTGGCAGTAGATCCCCCGGATACCCCGGCTCATTTTATACACACCTAGGTTGAGGGCAGCAGATGCGGATAAATTTTCTTGCTGAAGGATAAGTGTGACGGCCACTCTGAACCCATATTCAATATCTTTGTCTTGTTTTATGATATACGGTTGTTTTAATGAATAATTAATCACAAAAGATACAAATACAGGTACATACACATAAATTTAACTCTCATGTTCATTTAGAATTTACAGTGTGACAATTTCTACTTATACCAGTACTCCTCTGATTCGTTTCAGCTGACATGTTTTTGCTTACGTTTTTTTCATCTGACATTTTTTACCCGACACTGTTCTTCTTGACTTTTAGTACAGGACTTCTTCATAAAAAAAAACCATCACATGAGAAATATAAGCCATCTAATCCCCACAAGGGGAAAGTTCGACAGTACTAGCAAAAGTTTAGTCCTTTAGTTCATTATCTTTCATCCAGAACTAAAGGGCTTCTTACTGAAATACATCAATCAAGAAAAAAATCAAGGCAACTTAATCTTACCTATAGACAAAGTTTAACAGAAGTTGCACAAGTTTTAATGAACACTCAACTTTAATCTTTTGATCGCATGTAAGTGCACAGGTTCTACCGTAGGTAAGCAGATTCTTGGCTAGATCGAGGTAATCCACATGAGATTTAAAGGAATCCTTATCTCCAGACACGTAATTAAAGTTTAATTTTGATTTGCGTCAGCATCAGTTATAGAAACATGATTTAATGAAACTATTGTAATTTTTCCGTTCGCAATTCCTGTTATTAATAATAATAATAATAATAATTGACTCTTCTGTCTATAGCACATTTCCAGTTATTAACTGTTCAATACGCTGCACAACCTCTCCAATCTACAATGAAGATAAATATGTTTTAAAATTTCTCTTAGTATGTCTACTGTGGGGGACAACCTTTATTTTACTGCAGTGTCATCTCAAACAAAATTCAATAACATTGATTGATTGATCAATTGACTGATTGATTACCGGTAATCCATTTTATTTCAAATTTAGTAAAAGAAAAAGGGTTATATTAACATTTACAATTTACATATAACTAGATGGATCTTCAAGGGGGGCACGTGCCCCCGTGGGCCCCCCTCCCCCAGGTAGCTACGCCCTAAGGTAATGTTCCACTGTACTAGAAGTCTAGGATTCTGAGCTGAATACACAACCAGGAGCCTCATGGTTTCATAGTGAATGATTACACTTGTGGAGTCGCCTCACACAGTTCTTTCACAGCAAGACTCACAAAACTGGCATGAGACGGCCGGGTGTCCAACCACCGAGCCACCATGCCCATGCATGTGTGTAATTAACGAATTGGGCAATTTCTTAATGACTGTTCTTGAATTCCGAGCCAAATAATCAACCAGGAGATTCACCCTTCCACAGTGAATGACTACACTTGTGGAGTCGCCTCAAACAGTTCTTTCTCAGCAAGAATCTCACAACTGGCATGAGACGGGTGCCCAACCACCGATAGAGCCACCATGCCAAGTGTGTAATTAAGGAATTAGGCAATTTCTTAATAACAGTTCTTGAATTCCGAGCCAAATAATCAACCCGGGAGATTCATCGTTCCACAGTTCCATAGTGAATGACTATACACTAGTGGACGTAATTGCATCACAGAGTTCCATCTCTGCAAGAATCTACCAACTGTTCCTGCAAGACAAAAACACAGATACAAACAAAATAACTACATAAATATCGACTTTCTGACCTGATTTTGATAATCATGCGGGACACAGGTTGATCTATAGAGACATATTATTTGAAATTGCATCTTGGAACAAAAATTGCTCACTTTAGGCAGATGGCAGCTATAAAGAGGTGGCCACTAATACAGGTTTGACTGCAGTAGGGTTTGCTGAAAACTATTTTGTCTGTTGAGAAAAGAAGGGTGCTAAGTAATTTTATTACTTGATAAGTACATTTATTAAAGTTTGGGAGTTTTTTAGAAACACAATTTAGATCTTTTTAATTTTTGATGAATATTCCCAAAATTAGAAACAATTCTTATTGATCTGAAAATTTAGCATGACATAGAGAATGCTTAGACGTACAATATGGTATGAAGAATTAAGCCAAAAACTGACTTAAATTCAATTTGTTCAATTCAATTCATTAATTTATTCCAACCAATATATACAATCACATACAAAATTGGTTGAGTAATTGCCCCAAGAAAGCATACCTTGTAAGTGGGGCACCTTGAGGACATAATAATAATAATAATAACGGTGATTTATATAGCGCTATTAACATGAGTATTCATAGCTCTTTACACTATTATTATTACCCCGGTCAACGGATACACACTGCAATCATATTCCTGCACATTTCCACTCCCTAGGGAGTATTTCAGCCAGACTTGACAGTTGACACCCTTCTTACTCTCACCCCACAATTTCTTGAGAATAATGCACACATAAGAACACATACCTCAGTCAATGGGTGAAGAGCTCACGTGACATAGAGGCCTGGGAACCTTGCTTCAAGAGGGTTCAGCAGATCGGACAAAAAGTACACAGTCCCAGCCATTCCTGTATGGAAATCAAACCAGAGTAAAAATGAATAAGAGAAACTATAGGCAAAAGAATGGATTGTTATCAAAAGTAATAACTGTTATTGCTCCATGTTTTTATTCTTGGGGCGATCTTCATAAAGGCCTGGGAAACTGGCTTTCATAGGGTTCAGCTGATCAGACAGGTAGTACACAGTCCCAGCCAGTGGCGTAGCATAGTTTTGGGGGTGATTTGGGGGGGGGCACACCTTATGTATTTCTTTGTTTTTTCAAAAAAAATTCCCCTTCCTATTGCTTTTTCCACATTATTTGGGGGCACATGCCCCCCCCCCCCCAAAAAAAAAAATTCCCTTAGGCCACTTCGTTGGCGCAGGCATAAAAACAAACACAAGAACCAGACACCAGAAGAAGAAAAAATATAATCAACTTATTCAGGATCATTGGTCCCCAAAATACTCTGACTGAGGGAAATTTCATAGGACTGGGTATATGAAAGGGAATCATGGAGAGAAAACTAAAGTACTTTGGGCACATCGTTAGAACTGATTAGAAGGAGTTGAAAAACAATTCCTGCAAAGAGCAATTGAAAGAAGACATCCTGGCAGAGGCCGTCCACCAACATCTTGGACTGATGATGTAAAGAGAGTGTCTGGAGAAGGAATGAAGGGTACAACAGGCTTGGCAGAAGATAAGAGTTGCATGGCGTGCTCTCGTGAAGACCACAGCAGCGCTATGCAGCGCCACGTGAACTTGATGATGATCATCATGATGGGTTATGAAAAATATGTTCTTCAGATCTTTTATTCAAGTGTTTTCGGATTGTTAGCATACACATCCTTGTAAGTAAGTACCTAGGATTATCAATGAGAGACTTATATGAACATTTGAGGTCTGAAAATAGCTCAAGTATTCTTGAGCATATCTAGAAGAATTGTTTGTGACCACTTAAGTTAGTACCCCTTTGTTAACTTTTTTTTCTTATCTATCTCTATATCCCTTAGAACTATAGAGACTCTGGGTGGAATTCACAAAGGAGGTTTGTAGGAGGTTTGTACAAACCATGGTTTGACGATGGTTTACATCTATGGAATGCTGCTCGCATACCGTAAATTGTAAATCAACATTGTTAACAAGTATGGAGTTTACATTCCTTCTCCATCAGTTTACAAATGGCATTCCATAGATGTAAACCTTGGTCAAACCATGGTTTGTACAAACCTCCTACAAACCTCCTTTGTGAATTCCACCCTCTTTCTCTAAAGCGTTTAAAGTATGAGCCAATTATAGTGAAACCCTGTTATGGAGAGCTCTGATATAACCAAATCCAGCACTCATAATAAAAGTTTAGTTCACTAGTACAAGCCTCTTTATATTCTTTATTGTTTTACTCTGATATAACAATACCATAGATATAACGCTATACCTGTATATGTACTTTGTTATTTTTGTAAATGATTTTCCCCTGATAATGATATTTGTTGGTCGTCGTCGTCGTCGTCGTCGTCGTCGTCGTCGTCGTCGTCGTCGTCATCATCATCACCATCATCATCAACATCATCATCATCATCATCATCATCATCATCATCATCATCATCATCATCATCATCATCATCATAATCAGCATTAGCATAATTATCATTATCATCATCATGTTTATTATTAATGTTGCTATTGTTATTAGTGTTGTTATTGTTGTTGTTGGGGCGGGACCACTGCATGTATAAACAACATGTGACTATACTGATATTTTGAAATTAAAATTTGTGCAATGTACATGTAGCCTCTGTAAATGCTTCCAAGTTCAATTTATTTTAATGCAATAACAGATATAGACTAAAGCTATAGACTATTGATTTTGACAAAATTATTGTATTTGTAGTTCTGCAGATAAAAATGACATCAAAATACAGTAAAGTGTGAGGTGACCACCCACCAGAAACTGGTGTAGTGGAAATTATACACTGCAGTGAATAGAAAAGTTCTATGAGACGTACTGCTCTCCTTGTCAGGGGATTGCATTTGATGGCCACTATAGGCAGGTTGGCTGCTATAGACAGGTGGCCATAAAACAGGGTTGCATGACTGAATACAAATGTGTAGCTTAATTACCTTCCATCAAGGAATACGGTCTGTCTGCTATCCTGCAGCCATGCTTCCCATAGTCAAAACACCATTCCGCAAACTGAAAATAAAACAATAATACAATCAATGGGTAGAGCTATACCAACATTGTAATTCAACAATCAGGAAGATTTAGGGAAATTTCATCAGAAATGTTCAGGAAGATATCTTTAAAAACGCATACAACCTATTGACAATAATGTTTTGATAATCAGGAAGATTGCAGTAATCTTGGTCTATTTTCAGGAAGTCTTCTGCAAAATCAGGAAGACTTGGTAGCTCTGAACGGGGCAGGCAGGCCTCTCCCATGGTAAATGGCCTTTTCTTTATCTATTAGGTAAATCTAATTTCATGCCCCAAAATAACACCAATGGTTATAATTAGAAATAATATTTCTGGGAAATTTGAAAATGTTTGTGATAAAAGTGCCTAAAAATATATATTTTCACAAACAATTCAAACAGTTGGACATCTTTAATGTGCATTTGCTACACAAATTTCTCAACTGATTTTGCTAAATCTAAATTCACTATTAAATATAATTTGTTTTAATTCATCATCATATATCATTATGGGTACTTGGCAGGAATTTATTCCTTGAAATGCCTTGAAAAGAGCTTGAATAAGCCTGCTCGGCTAAAGCCAAGGTAATTTTGCTCTGAGTGCTTTGAGACTTGACTGTAAAAGCGCTATAATATATAAGAATGGACAATTATTATAATTATTAAAGGAACAACAAAGCTCTAATACGCTTTCATTCCCATTTGAATATATTAACTGCTACCTACCTTGGCAGCCATGTGTAGGTACTTGTCCTCCCTGGTTGCCTGATATAGCGCCAGGAAGGCATATGCATTGCCCGCAGTGCCATGACACAGACCATAGCCTTTACACAGCAGCCCTCTCTCCCATATGACCTCACCACAGCCCGCCGCGCCATGCAAGTACTTGTCCCCGCCAAAAACCTGTATGGGGTTGATATAAAAAACAAGCAGAACTTCCTCTAAGATAAAATATTAAAGTGATTGACAGAATTTAATATAGTTTGAGAGAGACAGAGCCATGAAGGGAAGAGAATCCCTGGCACACATAGAACAATTATCTCGCAACTTTTGAACTTTGGCTTACAAAAGAATGACGCCGGTATTCAAAACTGCTGTCATAAATACATATACATGTATAATGGAGGAATCCTGTTGTATAAAGTTACCTATTTTCATTTCAATCGAAAAACAAAGGCTTACAGTAATAAAAGCTAATGTTGCTTATATACATTAAAGGTGCACCTGTAAAGTGTCTAACTCCACACAAAATAATTTGAGCTTCCACATTTCTCTTCTACCCTGTTGTTTGGCTTGTGGTAAGAGAAGAATAAAATAGGGTTAGATTTGTTCAAATGCTCCTTTAGTATGACGATATCTATCATTGATAATCATTCAGCTCAAGAGTGTTAATGAACGGTCATAATCCTCAGTAACGTCATACAGTAATTTGTTGTAAAAGCTGACGCAAATTTTCGCTTTTTTAACCAGGAAAGCAGTGTTCCTTTTCAATGAAACTTTCACACATCATTTAGACATATCTTACAATGATTTCGGTATAGGATTGAAGTCTCAAATGTCATTTTGGGCAATATCTGACACTTTACAGGTGCACCTTTAACATACAGTCCAGACATCACAATCATCACAATAAAATCTTACTTTGTGTGCTTGCAGCAGCATATGTACGACCCCCGGAGCCCCGTGACACCAATGGACTAGCCTGTCTGACTCATTGCCAAGTGATGAAGGGAAGTTGCCCGAGGGGAAGCGAAGCCCGAGCAAAAAATCTACCGTGGGCCGGATCAGGGTCTGAAGACTCTCCAGCACACTCGGAGACTGGGCCTAAACAAAAAATGGAAAACGGGTAAAAAATACTTAATGACAGTCTCAACTTTGTGAGAAAATTTGTGAAAAATCAGACCAAAAATTGCGAAGCGACGAAGGGAAGTTGCCCGAGGAGAATCTAAGCCTGAGCACATAGTCTACCGTGGGCAGGATCAGGGTCTGAAGACTCTCCAACGCACTCCGAGACTGGGCCTAAACAAAAAATGGAAAACGGGCAAAAACAATTAATGACAAGCTGTCACAACTTTGTAAAATATTTGTGAAAAAAACAGACAAAAAGTGCAGAGCGACGAAGGGAAGTTGCCCGAGGAGAATCTAAGCCCGAGCGAATAGTCTACTATCAGGGACTGGAGACTCTCCAACA
The DNA here is from genome assembly GCA_037951105.1 of Echinarachnius parma. Taxonomy (NCBI): domain Eukaryota; kingdom Metazoa; phylum Echinodermata; class Echinoidea; order Clypeasteroida; family Echinarachniidae; genus Echinarachnius; species Echinarachnius parma. Next base: position 42,067 of record JBAMJV010010860.1, on the reverse strand, counting down.
CACTCTGGGACTGGGCCTAAACAAATGAAAAACATGCAAAATGATTATTGACATTCACAATTTTACAAACAAATTTGTGAAAAAAGTGCAGAGCGACGAAGGGAAGTTGCCCCAATGGATAGTGGCTAAGCCCTGGCACATAGTGTACCGAAGGATAGATCAGGAACTGCAGATTTAGAGCATTTATTCAGACATTGGGCCTTAACATATGAAAAACAAGCAAATGGCATAAATTACTGCAGTGGACTGATTGGGGAGGGGGGCACACTATGTATTTCTGTATATCTTCTCTCCCTAGTAAGTTCTTGATTTGCTGATCTACTTTTTATCTGATTTATATCATCTCTACATACATGTATATTCTATTTTGTGATTATTAGACAGAAAAAGGTTCTAAAATGATGAACCATGAAGGAAATCTGTTTTCCCCTTGAATGTTACCGCCATATACATTGAGGCTTTATAATCTTTGATCTACTGATCTACTTTTTATCTGATTCGTATCATCTCTTCATAGTTTCTGTTTTTAGAGAAATAAACAGGAAAGGTCCTAAATGATTACCAAGAAGGAAATACGTTTTATCCTTGAATGTTTCTCCCACATTGTGTTTTTTTTTAAATGATGAATAAAAGAAGCAGGAAATCTGTTTTGCAAAAATAGCCAACAAAGTTTATAAACGATGAATTAAGAAGGAAATTAGAAATATTTTGTTTTCCCTGAATGTTTCCGCCAGAGTGAGTTTTGTTATCTTTGACCTTGTGATATACAAATATAGGCACTTAATGACTAACAAAGAAGGTAGCAAATCTTTTTTTACCTTTGAATGTTTCCGTCACGATGAGGCTTCCAAGATTTTTAAATATTATTATTATTCTAGTCTACCTCAAGAACTGCCCACTCATTCTAATTTCGGAAAACACCAAGAAAAATCATTCTAAATGGTGAAATGAAGTTAAAGGAAATCTTTTCTCCAGCGTGTTTCTGCCATGGTGGTGCACTGTTTGCTCGTTAAAAAAAAAAAAAATTGGCGATTTAAAGGGATAGTACAGTTCTGGATTCTGAATTTGAGTATCCATCAGTATATCCGCCATGCCATGCGCAGCACCAATATACTTCTTTCCATGTCATTCAAACATCAGTGCATGGTGATGGCATTTTCTCTCTTCCTTGCAAGTTAAAGGGACTTACGATTGAAGTGTTCAGATGTCAAATTATCCAATGGATCGTCAGAACCGTGTACAAAGTTAGTGCAATGAGTTAGTGAATGTCACTTTGCATTTTTGCTCATTACTCGGCCATATAAAGTCCATTTAACTTGAAATTTTCACACGACACCCAGTGGACATATCACATAACAACAATATACATTGTATCAACCACTCATCACTTTTTGCACATGTCAACAAAGAATAAAAAATACTAGATCCCTTTAATAACAACATTGTTTAAGCCCTAGCTGATTGTCCCTTGTATTGCCACTGACCTGCATAAGTAGCATCAGTATACCCGCCATGCCATGCGCCGCACCAATATACTTCTTTCCATGCCATTCAAACATCAGTGGTGATGGTGATCTCTCACGCCTGGACAGCTCTTGCCCAGAATCTAGGATGCTCCGACAAACCTACAAACAAGAAAGTGAAAACAAAAGATACACACCACCATACATTACCCAGCCGGGCTAGGATCTATTGAGATAATGCACCATTTATGTTGTATTAACTTGCTTCTGTATGTTTTCATTATAAGAATATTATTTTTGGTTGGTGGTACCCTTTAACAAAGTTACTAGATCCTTTCAAAGGGTACCACCACCCCAAAATAATATTCTTATAAATGAAAGGTAACATCTTAAGTAGTCCATTCCATCAACAAGTTCAGAAAAATATGTTTCCAGAAAGAAAAAAAAAAATCATTAGAAAACGCATCACCATTCTTAAGCATGCATTCATGGGTCTGCATGTACAAAGACTACCTTTTTCCAGAGTGAACGAATGTCCGGGATTCTATTGTCTCCAAAGGTACGCGTGAATAGAATTGGTGCACTCGCAAATGTTTGGCGCGTACGGAACCATGAACAAAATAATGGTTCTGTAAATTGGTGGTAATTAAAAGAAAAGAGTAAGTTCAAGTGCACATTAGTATAAGTAGTTTGCTTTCCTTTCTTTCTTCTACTTCAATTTCTTACAGCGCATAGAGACATATGTGATATGCGCGTTATAAAAACCTTATTATTATTAATTGACCTACTTCCCAGTATGTGCATACCTTAAAGGGGACCACCAGGCAAAGAACAACACATAATTATATGTTTTGGTACCGGTTTGTGATATCAAATAGATACCCAACATTTTGCAAAGGGTTGTGTAATTCATAAACAATGCAATTAACCCATGAACTGCTAAGGGCCACTTTTCTGGCCTAATGAAGTCTTTAAAAAATCCCTTTTCCTGTGTGTAGGAGTTATCTAATCACTAATCACATTTTCTTGAATATCATAATAAGTTTAGATTGTGTCTTGAATTTAAAGAGATACAGATGTATTGGAGCTTCCTGAATTTTGTTAGGATATTAATTCCACACCCGGTGGTGTCACTTCATATTCAAAGGTGAAACATGTGATCATTCTTGAAGTAAAAAAATTATCACCTATTCGCAGCATTTCAAGTACATTTTCAGCAAATTATACCCCCCTTTTAACACAAAAAACAGGTACACACTCCTTCATAACGACTTCAAGTACACATACATGTCGCACACTTATTGCCCTTCATGAAAAGGTACCCTATTGTTCACATTTTGCGAATTTTTTTATCAATACCAGTGACTGCATATATAAATTATCAATGAAATATTAATTGATTATTTCAAATTATTTCCTTAATGAAGTTCTAGAAAATATTCTACTTCCTGTGTAGGAGTTGTTTATAATCATTTATCTTTCTAACTTGATATCCCAACAAAATGAACTTTAATTGGGTCTGTAAAAGCCAGAACTGTAATATTACATTAATCAAGTAATTGTGCCTAATTACAGGCAAATTGTCCACATCTTTTTGTAAAGCTTCTTTTAAGCTTTAACAAATAAATGTTTTCTTCACAGAAATTACTGCTACCTTTTCAACACGATTTTTCCCCTTTTTTAATTCATCATGCATCACATATTTGTGACTGGATATAGCACCGTGCAATTGTCGGTTATTCATGTTTTGAAGAAATGGGTATTATAAGTATACATAATGTATGTAAAAGACTTATGCTACTAAAATTTAAATAATCATATCTTTTCCAAATATTGTCTGATATTTTAGAAGAAGGCATCAAATGAAAGCTTGTGATGAGCGAGGCCTTTCTTATGGCTTAGAAAAAAAAAAAAAAAAAAAAAAAAAAAAAAAAAAAAAAAAAAAAAAAAAAATCAATTTTGAATTTTACAATTAAACAAGGGCAGGGTTTTGCTATATCCAGTCACATTTGTTAACCCATCAAGGACGAGAGGTATTTTAAGGCAAAATTGATTATTATTTTCCACTACAAATTGGCAAATTTTTTCTACCTTTTAATGACATAAAAATACATGTAGGTGGAAAATATTTAGTAATTACAATATAAGACAAATATGAAGTGACTTTGCCGCAAAGTTGCCAATTTGAACCCAAAATAATTGCCAATTTAAGGATTTTCCTAAATTATAGCGATCTACGCAATAATAAAACTCATACCAAAATATCTAAAGCAGGTAGAGTAACAAAATAGGGTTCTAAAAATAGGGAAATGTATGCTCTTTCTCCTTGTATACTTAAAGTCATACCTGTAAAGTGTCCAAATCCACGAAAATTACTTGGGGCTTCCTCGTTTCTCTTCTACCGTGTTGTTTAGCTTATGGTAAAAGAAGAATAAAATAGGGTTTGATTTTTTTCAAATGTCCCTTTAGTATGAAGATAATTATCATTGAAAATCATTATTTCTAAAGCGTTAATCAACGCAATTGAAAAAAAGTACAATTGTCTTAGCTGAGAACGTCCGCATGCAGCACCCGTGAGAACATTCTGGAGATTGAACTTTGAGCCGAGCGAGTTCAAATTCCATGAATTATGTACTACGTGTGTAAAAATACACGGGTGCGAATATCTCAAACGGATCATTCATTACTGCGACAAAAGTATGGCAGACCATCAGTATTCGGTGATAAAATATGAACTCAATATTGTTTTTTTCACTAGGTAAACAGTGTTCGTTTTCTTTCAAACTTTCACAAATCTTTCAATTGTATTTTACAATGATATTGATATAGGATTGAAGTCTCAAATGTCATTTTGTGCAATATCTGACACTTTACAGGCATCACTTTAATGTAACTCTTTATCTACTTGCTGAAGTGTAGGACTACCAACCCACCGTCCTTGATGGGTGAGTGCTTACCTCATCATTAATCTACAAAATGCTGATTTGTACTTATTTATATACATGTACATGTATGTATGTTTTCCTTCATTCAATCATACCTTATCAACAATGTCTTCTTGAATGGCTTCCTTGCCCAGATGTCTCTGGAGGAGGAGCAAAGAGAAGAGATATCCAGACCTTCCATACAACAGCTCATCCGGTAGGTCTGGGTCCAACACAGCTGCGTGGAGTTTATGCAATCTACAGAAAACAATTAAAACAGAGGGAGAAAACATTATAATCATCATTCAAATTATTATCATCATCACCATCATCATCATCATCATCATCATCATCATCATCATCACCATCATCATCATCACCATCATCATCATCATCATCATCATCACCATCATCATCATCACCATCATCATCATCATCATCATCTTCACCATCATCATGTTTTGCCATCATCATCCTCCTCCATCTCCTCACCATCATCCTCATCACTTTATTTAACAGCTCATCTGGTAGGTCTGGATCAAGCACATGCAGCTGCGCGAAAGCTTATTATGCAATCTGCACAAACAAGACCGAAATATAACTTATATACGTCGCTATCATTAAAATCATCATTATCATCATTATCATCATCATCATTTTGGCTGTCATCGTCATCATCCTCCTCCTCCTCATAATCCTCATCACCAAATTCTTAATCTTAGCTCATCAATGATCTGGTAGCCAGGTGGGTCTGGATCAAGTACACCTGTGCGGAGCTTATAAATGCAATCTACATAAACAAGACTGAGAGAGCAGTTGATATCATCACCACCACCACCACCATCATCATCATTTTGGCCATCCTGATCATCATCATCGTCGTCATCATCATCACCATCATTCGATCTCGACCTCCTACAAAATGATCTTCAATATCTAAGTAAAATCTAAGTAAAATCATTATCAAAATGTCAGTCAGAGACAAATTTATAAATTACAAAATTTGGCTTCTTCATCATCATCATCGTCATCACTTTTTCCTAATACAAAGTCTTAAAATATCTTCAATTTCTATGTAAAATCATTATATTGTCAGTCAGAGACTTTTAAATTATACCCCTATCTAAGCCACGGTGAACGACTTTGGAACAAAGTTGGCTTCATGTTTGCTCTGAAACCTAATTAGTTTTCAAAGAAAGCCTTAATCTATAATAATCTTCCTATTCTGTTTATAAATAGAAAACTAGTCAGGTATAGAGTAAAATATCATTAATATAATCTTTTTCCACAAACAACTAGTAGGAAATACATAATTTGCCCTCCTCATCCTTTAATGAAGCAGCGCTACTAAAGCTTATCTCAGTCGGAGACAGGAAATTACAAGAAATAAAATAGCTGAGGAGTATTTTTTTATGCAATTCTCAGTAAATAAGGTTTCTTATGTAAAAATGTATACTATTAGAAACTTGGTCAGAAACAGGAAATTACACAAACACATAACAATATGCTAGAAATATCCTCGTGACGAAGTCAGGTGAGTAAGAATCAAGATTGAAGTGGCCCAAAACCCATACATGACAAATTCTGTTATGTTTGGTTGCCCATTTGGACAAGTAAAATGTAGCAACTTCTGACACTTTGGTGGCTCGAAGCTCATTTTTTAGTGGCCCAGGTACAGCGGATCTGTGCCAATTTCTAGCATTGCCTATAAATGATTTTGATCCTAGCAGAATCATTTTCAGAGGCCTCTGAAGATGATTCAATCTGCCTGGCTTTAGTGCACCCGCGTCGGTCTCGATAGAGCCGCATGCGTGGTTGCGGTATAAACGTCCTTATACAATTTATATTAATAAAATGAATACAAATCTTGACGGTATTATCATTTTAATTTCCCGTTTCCAACTTCACGATTACATCAAAATGTATGACCTAGTTCCGTAAGCTGGGGTGACTTTGGACAAAAAACATGGCCTTAGATGCAACTGGGTCATACTTCAATGAACGTGTACTTTTTGATGCAAGCCTGAAGTTGAAAACAGGTAATTAAAATAATGGACACGATTCTTATTTCTCATATCCATAAAATTAAAAGCAAATGGGTCCTACTTTTTGATGCAGTCCTGAACGTCGTTTGTCCTCCCCATTCTTTGAAAGACCAGAGCTCCGACTGCTAACGGTCCCGCATCACCGCACATGAAGGTCAGTCTGCGTCCCTTCGGGTGTCTCAGAGGGCGCTCTACTGTCTCGTAGCACTTGCCTAGGTATGCGTCGTCCTCTAGCACCTGGTGCAAATGCAGATACAGAAGAGCTACTCCTGCAAATGAATAAAACAAAAAAGTTGATCAGTATTTATTTAAATGCCACATAATTCAAGTAGTTAAAGGTAATTAGTCCCTATTGTAATGGAAATGCCATTGGAATCCGGCTGCATTTTTGCTTCGTAGCAATTGCTAAACCTGTATTTAACATTTAAATGTTTAGGTGGGGGGGGGGGGGGGGGGGGGGAAGAGAAGAAAACAAATATAAAATTTGTTTTCTTCTCTTTTTTAATTATTATTTTTGTATTTTTAAAAATGTTTACATTTTATTAAAACAATTTAAAATGTTTAAAGACACCGTTTAAAAGTTTAATGAAATTATAAACCGTACAACTCGGCACTATTAGTTATGTATAATCATCCTCTTACAATATTGGTGCAAATGCAAATACAGGAGAGCTACTCTTGTAAATAAAATAAAAAGACAGATTGTCTTCAATGTAAAAATCAATCACAGCATCTTGAATAATACCAGATTTAGATAATGATGATCTAAAAAAAGTGTACTTAGTTTTCCTCGTTACAAAATCATCAAGGATTTTTGTTGAGGTGTTTTTTTTATTAAGCAGGAAAACAGTTCTATTCATGATTATTTAGAGTCCGCTAGTAAAATTTGGTATTCTATTCTTAGTTTTACATTTTTGAAAGAAAAGATATAATCTAGGTCATATAGAAGAGAAGCGTAATGTGAGTGTTTATGAATTTATCTATATCCGGATCATACCAAACAATTTTCAAGAAAATTGGTATATTTTCACTTTAAAAATTGTTTTATGGTTTCAGTTTAGGTTTTCCCTTTTCTATTACGCATACAAATTATTTGCATACATGAAAAACATTTTTGCCTAAAATAGAAATTTATAGCGCACTGTAAATTTTATTCTTTATATTTCATTTCTCTTTTGGAAATTAAATTCACTCGAGGTATACCTTAAAATATGAGAAGCATTTGAAATATGTTACATACAAAGTATATTTATATTAGGATCAGTACAAGTGGATACATGAAATAGAATTGTGCCCTAAAATAATTATCTTAGCAAAACTTGTTTGCTTGTTCAATTTAGTTTAACATCAATAACATATTTGCTAGTAATTAATTAAGGGGCGACTCGCAAACAATTCTGATGAAACTGCCGATCAATATTGTACTTGTACAATCAGCTTTTTGCTTGATGGGAGCTCATAAGACAATTTTATCGCTTGTGGAAACTGTATATTTTGCTTCTCTCTGACAAATATTGCTGATTTCAAAAATTCTAAACTCATTTTGCTGTTGTTAGTACAGAGTTTTAATTTTAATAGAAGATAGTGATGATCAAACTGTTGTGCTTTATAACTTCTGTTCTGCAATGTTACCTATCGGTTACCAGCTTTCCATGCTCAAAGGCGGGGGGGGGGGGGGGGGGGGGGAGGGGCTGACCTAATTTATTGGTTCGGGGGGGGGGGGGCGAGGGGCTGACCTATTTTATTGGTTCAATTGATCCCTAAGCTAATTTTTAAAAAATAAAAAAAATCTTGCATATCAGCATCTATGTTAGGTACTGTTCAAACCCACCTTATCATCTTGTGCACCATCTCAACTCCTAGGGCAGCAATACAAAAGGTTTGTCCATATCTTACTTGTGACTCCAGTGTACAATGACTGGTCACTCGCATCACTGTCCCTCCTCAGGCCAGCTTCCATCTCCCCTTCTAGATGATGGATACTTCCATTTCAAACTCACACTATAATCTTGTGCACCATCTCAACTCCCTGGGGAGCATACAAGTGATTTGTCCCTCTTACCTGTGACTCCAGTGTACACTGAATGGTCACTCGCATATAACTGTACCTCCTCAGGCCAGCTTCCATCTTCCCAACTTAATGTTGGAGGGTTTCAAATTCCACTCTAGATATCATTTTTGTGCACCATCTCAACTCCCTGGGGAACATACAGGTGATTTTTTAGGACTCTTACCTGTGACACCCGTGTACACTGACTGGTCACCCGCATCACTGTCTCTCCGCAAACCAGCTTCCATCTCACCCACCAGATGTTGGATATTTTGTTTCAATAACTTGCAGAATTGAGTCGTCAACTGAATAGTGGTAATTTGGAGAAATGTAAAATGACAAAAATATATATTATTTATTTACTCTTTAAAAATAATGTATAGTAGACTGTAAGGTGAAAGTTTGACAGGAAACCATTATTTCAAGATCTATAGATAATTCTAAAACATATTAATTCAATAAATAATGTAATACAAAATACAAAAAGCACACCTGCCTATTCTATCTAGCCACCATCAGACTAGACTGTCGACTCCTTAGTTAGGGAAGCAGTGTATCTTAATAAATCTGTCTATATCTGTTCTGCAAATTAACATGACAATGATAGCATCTATACTTTTATTTTCCCTTGCCTCGATGGTCTTTTTTTACATTGTATTCATAATTGTGCTTATTGGTTAATCAGTAAAACCGTTAAACTGGAGTGACATTGACAGCCCAAATGTAACTGAAATAAAATGTGACGATTTTAGGGACCATTTTACTTGTTTCTATTATAACATAGTCACTCGATCTGTAGGTTTTATTGTATTAGCGGCCACCAGTGGGGAAGCTTGGGGGCACGGGGGCCCTGTGCCCTCCCCCGCACCTAACCCCCCATAATTTGGAAAAATAATAACAAACATTTTTTTCAAACAAAGAAATACTCCAGGTGTACCCATGTACCCAATGAGCCTGACCATGCTACGCCACTGGTGGTCAGTATCTAGAAAGGTGGCCACTGACACAGGTCTGCCCTAGTCTGACAAAAGGAAGCAACTGACAATTGGTAGTTTTTTTTCGTAAATGAGGGTTTATTTGTGCAGTTACTTCCTTTTGACCTATTAATTTCTCATAAAATGGATTGTCACTGTCAGGCGACTTGAATTTGTTCACCACTGTGAAGAGCATATATATCTCAATGACCCCAAAACAAGCAAAAAGACTATCAATAAAATTGTCAGACTTTGGCTTCTTTTTAAATGTGTGTTTGAATGGTTTGAATGTGTGTAAATATTCACCTTTCCATTTTGAACAACATCCGAGGATGCCGGATCTTGACTCATCCGAGTATATGGATTGGGGAAATGTTTCCTTTCTGAAGACGAGCTACTGGAACTGGCCATGGCAGCCGGCTTTCTAGAGCTCATCTTGTTACACCTCTGGTGTTCTTGTTACATACAGTTCTCAACACAGAAATAGTCCCGTTACTCCTGTATAGTTAGTAAAACATTAGAATCCAAAACAGAAAAATTACAATGTGACATTGTTATTATCTTTTTTGTCAATGCAAAATGACAATGGAAATTTGTTTGATTATTTGGTCTCATTAACCCGTTGAGGACTGGTCCCGAAAATATTCGGGCTTGAGTCTATGGAGAATGCGTGTTATACCAAAATCAATTCGTCCTCAAGGGGTTAAAGGGACAGTTTCCCCACCATATATTTACTTTTGATTATTAAAGTTGCCTACATATTAAAACCAAATTTCATGAAAAAAACAACCAACATTGACCCTTTACCCTTTGACCCGCTGCACTATCCAATGTAAACAAAACATTTTTGTCGGTCGGATTTCTCCCTCAATTTACCAGCAAATGCAAAAAAACTTTCGTTTATGTGATCCATAATTCATATACTTTGATAATAATAACCGACTTTGTTGTTTTGAAGACTGCAAAATGTAGAAATAAAATTATAATTTCCTGTCCGTTTTTCTTACCGATGCGTCCTAAAACACAGCGTTCAGCAGTTGAACGCAACAGTGTACGAATGGCCGGTATTGTTATCTCCCGCTCATAAGCATATATTGCGTGTAAATGGTTCACCTGACCCGAGTGAACCATTTACTTTGTAGATGTGGCTCCAACTATCAGGACCATTTACAATACATTGTAGATGTGGCTCCAACCACAAATTAAAATAGGTCCATTAGCAATGATTATAGGATCGCTAGATTTGACATGTTGAAGTCCGACTGAAAACGTTCGCTGCATTTCAATGATTAAAACACTTTCGGAACTGTATTTTTTAAACATTAATAAAGTTAAAAGGGTATTCCGGGCCTGATAACACCATTCGTTATTTGAATAAGCAGAATAAGAGGCATAATTGGTGAAAGTTTGATCAAAATCAGACAAGAAACATGAGAGTTATACCTATTTGAACATCATGTGGTAATGAGCGATCGTTTAAAAATTGCCGCCATATGTAACCTCATTGACGAGCAACTCGCCATTTTTAGCAACGAAAACGAGAAATAAGTGTATGTTCATAAAAAGCCATTTTTATGAACATACACTTATTTCTCATTTTCGTTGCTAAAAATTCATTTTCTCTGCTTGTTTTCACGAATTCATAGAAGAATATCGATGGGCCAACCTCCCTAGAATTTGTAAGCTCATAAATTTGCTTTGTTATTAATTAAGAAAATTTAAATTTTGTGAAAGTTCCATGTAGAAGTCAAAATGGCTGCAGCTCGCAAGTGACGTCACGATCGATAGCAATTTCGAACGATACTAAAAATCAGAGCAAAGTTCATCCTGTCATAACTTTTTTATTGCTCTACCGTTTTCGCTCAGATTTTCGATCACGATTTTACATATTCACTTCATTTTATAGCAAACATCACATTTCTGGGGTGGAATTCCCCTTTAAACTACTATGCTTACCAAATATGCTGTTTTGATTGTCCTTTGAATTCCGAATTGTAGCATTTGAGCTCCTTTTCTCTGGAAAAAAAATGAGTAGTTGCTGCACACCCCGAATCGTATTCCGCATGTATACACAAAGTATATTCAAATATTCAAATTCAAAAATTTGCTAAATAGTCTCAATTTAAGACTAGGAATAGTTTACATTTGGATTTTATTAATTTGAGTCTGATCATCATTGTTTATATTTGTATCATTTCAAGTTTTGATCACACTCGAGTGCTTCTTGAAATCGGAAGGTAAACTATTCAAATTCTTAAAAGGATACTCTTTAGCCTAGTAAATTTGTATTTTGAGTAAATACGCCCTTCGATCATATATCGATTATTACGTCCGAAGCGTGCACGCTCACCCCACGCTATAAATCGGTCTCTCATAAAATAGCACGCATTTCGTCGCGGCGGCGAGCGAGGCGGCGAAGCGAAGACTCGGGATTGAATAGCGCATTACGGAGGCGTCTGAATAGTCATGCACTAGTATTCATGGTTGAGGGGGCGACGGTATTAAAAACACTTCGAACTCGTGAAGCCAAAAAACAACGCGCTGCGTTCGAAGGCGATATCTCGAAATATATCTTTATCGCAAATGTGATCATCGCATTGGAATCTGCACTATTTTCTCAATGTGTGAGTACAATTTCAAGAAATTTAAATGATTTTTAAGTCTTAAACTGTCGGAAATGTTTTAGGGTGCCGATGCGGGGGTCACTCAATCATACCTTACCAATTGCGCCACAACGAATTTCTTGTCGGGTAATGGATTTTTAAAGGGATCTAGTAACTTTGTTGACATGTGCAAATAGTGATGAATGGTTGATGCAATGTATATTGTTGTTATCTCATATGTCCACAGGGTATTGTGTGAAAATTTCAAGTCAAATGGACATTGTATGGCCAAGTTATGAGCGAAAATGCAAAGTGATATTCAGTAACTCACTGCACTCACTTTGTACACAGAAGAAAAACTCGCCCAGAGTTTTTCTTATCTGAATAATTCAATCATACATATCTTTGTGACAAAGGGGAAATTTGAAAAACCAAAATCTGTTCCATGATTTTATTGTTAATACGAATAAAACAAGGGAACCGCTAGAATTAAAATTTTATTTTGAGGATTTGGACAATGTTACTTAAAGTCCCTTTAAGATATATAACCCTAACCTAATGGATGGACCATTTACTTTGTAGATGTGGTATTGGCATACCTATGTGTAAAATACTTTGTATGAAGGTGTATTGAAACTTCGCGCACGAAAATTTCGAACTTTTTCAAAGTGTCGCAGGATCAACAAAAATACGGTAATCTCAATGAAACAAGCATTAAAATACTTCCTCTATTCTGAGGATTCGATGTATCTAAAACATTTTCGATTTAAACTTACAATTCATGTGATATTGGCCCGATTCCGTAATCATGTCATATCAACAAGAAATTCTTCACCGAGTATGGTAGTCTTGAAACTTCGCGCTCCATACACTGCCAATAATTGCCATTGACTTAACACGCATTAATATTACCGTGTAGCAAACTTTAACACGCATTTCAATGGGAGTGTGAAGATGCAACGTTTTGCGCGTATTAGCATCTTGACACGCGCAGCGTTGTCAAGCTTTTTACGGAGATTGCGCGATCCGAAAGTAAATTTGAAAGGAAGGTCGAATAAAGGAGCATTTTGCGCAGCATTTCGATGCCAAAACGCCTGTTCTATTAGAACTTAGATTTTAGAAGGATTTCGATTTAATTTGATGATTTTCCCTGTCCATAGTCGTTGTGATATACGAAAAAACACACAAAATGTTACTTTTTTCTCAAGAAATATCGATCTTTGTTTGCTAATTTTTTGGTTGATTAGTAAGTATTGTGTGCTCTTTCATTTGGCGTCCGATATTTCCGTCGCCGTGTCCGTGCTCTAACTTTTGCTTGTCGCTTATATGCGCGAAGTTTCAATACGCGTGAAGTTATACTTGTCCATATGTGTGGGTATTGCCTATTGGCCAAGTATAATGTATGGACAAGTATTATAACTTCGCGCGTATTGAAACTTCGCGCATCATATAAGCGATACGCAAACATTAGAACACGGACACGGCGACGGAATTTTCTGACGCCAAATGAAAGAGCACACATTACTTACTAATCAACCCAAAAAATAGCAAACAAAGATCGATATTTCTTGAGAAAAAACTTACTTTTTGTGTGTTTTTTCGTGTATAAATTATGGACAATAGAAAATCATCAAAATAAATCGAAATCCTTCCCGTAGAACAGACTTGTTGTTATCGAAATGCTGCGTAAAATGCTCCTTTATTCGTCTTTACTTTCGGATCGCGCAATCTCCGTAGAAAGCTTCACAACGCGCGCGTGCCAAGATGCTAATACGCGCAAAAGTTTGCATCTTCACACACCCATTGACATGCGTGTTAAAGTTTGCTACACAGGATTGCGTGTTAAGTCAATGGCAGTGTATCAAAGTGTATGGAGCGCGAAGTTTCAAGACTACCGTACTCGGTGGAGAATCTCTTGTTGATATGACATGGTTACGGAATCGGGCCAATAACACATGAATTGTGAGTTTAAATCGAAAATGTTTTACATACATCGAATCCTCAGAATAGAGGGAGTATTTTAATGCTTGTTTCATTGATATTACAATAATTTTGTTGCTCCTACGACACTTTGAAAAAGTTCGAAATTTTCGTGCGCGAAGTTTCAATACACCTTCATAATTAATCACCCTAGGGTCACTCTCATAGGCAGGCTGCAGTAAAACAAATTTGTGAGACTGGCAAAAATCATAAAATCATTTCTAGCTAAAATCTCACCAATTAATCAAACTTAACATAACAGGGGGTTAGAATTGAATATAATTTAAAACTTACATGAGCTTTCCGATGTCAGAAGCACTTTAAATTCCAGTTTTTAAATTATTTGATCTATGACTTGAAGCTCCAATCTGAGCCTGAGCTTTCTGACTCTGCAGCCCGGCTCAACCACAGGTTTTAGAACAGTTGTTTACATGTTTAGGCTTGTCTGCCAGCCAGTATTATCAAAAGGCTGAAGGGATTATTTCAGAGATTACTGTCTGAATGACCTAACTGACAATGGGTTCTGCAAAGTACTCTGACTTGTACTATTTGCAGGGGTGCAGCATTTCAATAGGTGTCTGGACAAGACAATAGTCAATACATGTGGCTTTTGTATCGCATTCCAAAGTATATAACAATGAATATAGGTCAATTTGTGACTCTAACTCTAAGGAATTCTTTACAACCAGCTTTGAACAGATTAACACAATGATTCATGAAGGCATGCTATAATTGTTTGTTGAACAAAGGCCAAAGCAATTATGCAATATATACAGACATACACAGCATCAAATTGATCAATAGTGTGAAAAACATCTAGTTTTAAGGCTAGGTAGACAGGGGATTTCCCCAGTGTTTACTTGGACAATGAAGGCAGCTGACTATCAGGCTTTTTTTCAAGGCAATGGAGTAAGGGGTTAATGCAGCATGCTGTAGTGTTAACCCCTTGTCTTGTAGGGGTGGTAATTAATGCCTGCTGGTCTGTATTCCTTTAATTTAGGCCAATTAGGGACCGGCGTGAAGTTGGTTACTTGTTACTTGTTCGATATTCGAAATGTGAAGTTGGTTACTTGTTACTTGTTCGATATTCGCAATGTGAAGTTGGTTACTTGTTCCTTATTCGATATTCGCAATTTCTTATTCCTTGTTCATTATTCGTATTCAGCCTTTAGCTTAGGTATTTGTTATGGGCAGTGGCGTAGCGCGTGGTTGGACGGGGGAGGGGGGGGAGGGGGGGGGGGGGGGGGGGACACCTTATGTATTTCTATGTTTTTTTCTTTAAAAAATGGCCCCTTATGTAATATATTTTCTATTGTTTTTTTCCAAATTATTGGGGGGGGGGGGGGGGGGGGCACTGGTTATGGGGCTCAAAATGAAGTACATGTAATTTAATTTTTAGAGAGAATTGAAATGAAATAACACTGACTATGGAAGTAATATACAAAGAAATACATTAGAACTTATCAAAACAATAGAAACATATACATCTATTGGTGCTTTCTTGTCATTCGTTTTCAGGCAAAGAAACAGCTGGGGCCAGGAGGCCACCACTTCTCTGATATCAATTAATAATCAATAAATACATAGGTCCCTAACTGGCCCCAAGCGTCTAAGTATTTTATTTTATTGTTTTGTATTGATATAATTATACTCCAATAAAATACATTTATTGGTATATATATTTCCTTGTCATCGATTTTTAATGCAATGAAACGGCTGGGGCCAGGAGGCCACCACTTCTCAGATTACTATTATTATTATTATTATTTATTCGACCAAAAAGCATAATACAATGTAAAATACAACACAACTATATATGCACAAATTACAAAAATACAAGTTACAAGACAGAAGAAAATAGTTAGAAGCAGTGTGTGGGTCAGTGTTCACAAAAGTAAAGTATATTACTGTTGCCCTAGGGCATGTGAACCCTCACACACTGGCTCCAGAAGATGCAGCATTACGGAACATAAATAACAATAAACGTATACCTAGATCATTCTATCAACGTCCAAATTTAGCTAAATATACTTCCACATATAATAGAGAATGCATAGATGAAATGATTATATCGATTAATGTGGCTCATACTTATATGGATTTACGGAAAATATAAGTTATATATAAAGAAAACATGCACTGTATTTCGCGGTAATAAAGACATTGGACATTGGTATTACCGCTCCATCGACTAAAGCAAAGTTGCATATTAAATGATTATTGCAACTTAATAACCTTGGTAGCCGAAATGAGCCTTTTTTTACAGAGAGAATAAATTTGTTTAAATGAATAAGTTAAAGAATGATTCTAACAATTAATGTGGCTCATAAAAAGGTCATATTTATAGAGATATATAATGAAAATACTATAAATTACTATCAAGTATTATCAAGTATTTATCAATTGATAATCAATAAATCAAAATACATAGGTCCTTACCTGGCCCCTGCCGTCTGAGTATTTAATTTAATTTTTTGTATTGTTATATACTCCTATAAAATACATTTATTGGTATATATTTCCTTATCATCGATTTTTAAAGCAATGAAACGGCTGGGGCTAGGAGGCCACCACTTCTCAGATGTCAATTGATAATCAATAAATGGAAATGCATAGGTCCCTACCTGGCCCAGGCCGTCTGAGTATTTTATTACATTTTTTGTATTGTTATATACTCCTATAAAACTCGATTTATTGGTATATATTCCCTTGTCATCGATTTTTAAAGCATTGAAACGGCTGGGGCCAGGAGGCCACCACTTCCCAGATGTCAAGTGATAATCAATAAATGTAAATGCATAGGTCCCTACTTGGCCCAGGCCGTCTGAGTATTTTATTTTATTTTTTGTATTGTTATATACTCCTAAAAAATCGATTTATTGGTATATATTTCCTTGTAATCGATTTGTAAAGCATTGAAACAGCCTGGGCCAGGAGGCCACCACTTCCCAGTTGTCAATTGATAATTAATAAATGGAAATGCATAGGTCCCTACTTGGCCCAGGCCGTCTGAGTATTTTATTTTATTTTTTGTATTGTTATATACTCCTTAAAAATCGATTTATTGATATATATTTCCTTGTCATCGATTTTTAAAGCATTGAAACGGCCTGGGCCAGGAGGCCACCACTTCCCAGATGTCAATTGATAATCAATAAATGGAAATGCATAGGTCCCTACTTGGCCCAGGCCGTCTGAGTATTTTATTTTATTTTTTGTATTGTTATGTACTCCTAAAAAATCGATTTATTGATATATATTTCCTTGTCATCGATTTTTAAAGCATTGAAACGGCCTGGGCCAGAAGGCCACCACTTCCCAGATGTCAATTGATAATCAATAAATGGAAATGCATAGGTCCCTACTTGGCCCAGGCCGTCTGAGTATTTTATTTTATTTTTTGTATTGTTATATACTCCTAAAAAATCGATTTATTGATATATATTTCCTTGTCATCGATTTTTAAAGCATTGAAACGGCCTGGGCCAGGAGGCCACCACTTCCCAGATGTCAATTGATAATCAATAAATGGAAATGCATAGGTCCCTACTTGGCCCAGGCCGTCTGAGTATTTTATTTTATTTTTTGTATTGTTATATACTCCTAAAAAATCGATTTATTGATATATATTTCCTTGTCATCGATTTTTAAAGCATTGAAACGGCCTGGGCCAGGAGGCCACCACTTCCCAGATGTCAATTGATAATCAATAAATGGAAATGCATAGGTCCCTACTTGGCCCAGGCCGTCTGAGTATTTTATTTTATTTTTTGTATTGTTATATACTCCTAAAAAATCGATTTATTGATATATATTTCCTTGTCATCGATTTTTAAAGCATTGAAACGGCCTGGGCCAGGAGGCCACCACTTCCCAGATGTCAATTGATAATCAATAAATGAAAATGCATAGGTCCCTACTTGGCCCAGGCCGTCTGAGTATTTTATTTTATTTTTTGTATTGTTATATACTCCTAAAAAATCGATTTATTGATAAAAATTATATATTTCCTTGTCATCGATTTTTAAAGCATTGAAACGGCCTGGGCCAGGAGGCCACCACTTCCCAGATGTCAATTGATAATCAATAAATGGAAATGCATAGGTCCCTACTTGGCCCAGGCCGTCTGAGTATTTTATTTTATTTTTTGTATTGTTATATACTCCTAAAAAATCGATTTATTGGTATATATTTCCTTGTAATCGATTTGTAAAGCATTGAAACAGCCTGGGCCAGGAGGCCACCACTTCCCAGTTGTCAATTGATAATTAATAAATGGAAATGCATAGGTCCCTACTTGGCCCAGGCCGTCTGAGTATTTTATTTTATTTTTTGTATTGTTATATACTCCTTAAAAATCGATTTATTGATATATATTTCCTTGTCATCGATTTTTAAAGCATTGAAACGGCCTGGGCCAGGAGGCCACCACTTCCCAGATGTCAATTGATAATCAATAAATGGAAATGCATAGGTCCCTACTTGGCCCAGGCCGTCTGAGTATTTTATTTTATTTTTTGTATTGTTATGTACTCCTAAAAAATCGATTTATTGATATATATTTCCTTGTCATCGATTTTTAAAGCATTGAAACGGCCTGGGCCAGAAGGCCACCACTTCCCAGATGTCAATTGATAATCAATAAATGGAAATGCATAGGTCCCTACTTGGCCCAGGCCGTCTGAGTATTTTATTTTATTTTTTGTATTGTTATATACTCCTAAAAAATCGATTTATTGATATATATTTCCTTGTCATCGATTTTTAAAGCATTGAAACGGCCTGGGCCAGGAGGCCACCACTTCCCAGATGTCAATTGATAATCAATAAATGGAAATGCATAGGTCCCTACTTGGCCCAGGCCGTCTGAGTATTTTATTTTATTTTTTGTATTGTTATATACTCCTAAAAAATCGATTTATTGATATATATTTCCTTGTCATCGATTTTTAAAGCATTGAAACGGCCTGGGCCAGGAGGCCACCACTTCCCAGATGTCAATTGATAATCAATAAATGGAAATGCATAGGTCCCTACTTGGCCCAGGCCGTCTGAGTATTTTATTTTATTTTTTGTATTGTTATATACTCCTAAAAAATCGATTTATTGATATATATTTCCTTGTCATCGATTTTTAAAGCATTGAAACGGCCTGGGCCAGGAGGCCACCACTTCCCAGATGTCAATTGATAATCAATAAATGAAAATGCATAGGTCCCTACTTGGCCCAGGCCGTCTGAGTATTTTATTTTATTTTTTGTATTGTTATATACTCCTAAAAAATCGATTTATTGATAAAAATTATATATTTCCTTGTCATCGATTTTTAAAGCATTGAAACGGCCTGGGCCAGGAGGCCACCACTTCCCAGATGTCAATTGATAATCAATAAATGGAAATGCATAGGTCCCTACTTGGCCCAGGCCGTCTGAGTATTTTATTTTATTTTTTGTATTGTTATATACTCCTAAAAAATCGATTTATTGATATATATTTCCTTGTCATCGATTTTTAAAGCATTGAAACGGCCTGGGCCAGGAGGCCACCACTTCCCAGATGTCAATTGATAATCAATAAATGGAAATGCATAGGTCCCTACTTGGCCCAGGCCGTCTGAGTATTTTATTTTATTTTTTGTATTGTTATATACTCCTAAAAAATCGATTTATTGATATAATTATATTTCCTTGTCATCGATTTTGAAAGCATTGAAACGGCCTGGGCCAGGAGGCCACCACTTCCCAGATGTCAATTGATAATCAATAAATGGAAATGCATAGGTCCCTACTTGGCCCAGGCCGTCTGAGTATTTTATTTTATTTTTTGTATTGTTATATACTCCTAAAAAATCGATTTATTGATATATATTTCCTTGTCATCGATTTTTAAAGCATTGAAACGGCCTGGGCCAGGAGGCCACCACTTCCCAGATGTCAATTGATAATCAATAAATGGAAATGCATAGGTCACTACTTGGCCCAGGCCGTCTGAGTATTTTATTTTATTTTTTGTATTGTTATATACTCCTAAAAAATCGATTTATTGATATATATTTCCTTGTCATCGATTTTTAAAGCATTGAAACGGCCTGGGCCAGGAAGCCACCACTTCCCAGATGTCAATTGATAATCAATAAATGGAAATGCATAGGTCCCTACTTGGCCCAGGCCGTCTGAGTATTTTATTTTATTTTTTGTATTGTTATATACTCCTAAAAAATCGATTTATTGATATAATTATATTTCCTTGTCATCGATTTTGAAAGCATTGAAACGGCCTGGGCCAGGAGGCCACCACTTCCCAGATGTCAATTGATAATCAATAAATGGAAATGCATAGGTCCCTACTTGGCCCAGGCCGTCTGAGTATTTTATTTTATTTTTTGTATTGTTATATACTCCTAAAAAATCGATTTAATGATATATATTTCCTTGTCATCGATTTTTAAAGCATTGAAACGGCCTGGGCCAGGAGGCCACCACTTCCCAGATGTCAATTGATAATCAATAAATGGAAATGCATAGGTCACTACTTGGCCAAGGCCGTCTGAGTATTTTATTTTATTTTTTGTATTGTTATATACTCCTAAAAAATCGATTTATTGATATATATTTCCTTGTCATCGAATTTTAAAGCATTGAAACGGCCTCGGCCAGGAGGCCACCACTTCCCAGATGTCAAGTGATAATCAATAAATGGAAATGCATAGGTCCCTACCTGGCCCAGGCCGTCTGAGTATTTTATTACATTTTTTGTATTGTTATATACTCCTATAAAACTCGATTTATTGGTATATATTCCCTTGTCATCGATTTTTAAAGCATTGAAACGGCTGGGGCTAGGAGGCCACCACTTCCCAGATGTCAAGTGATAATCAATAAATGTAAATGCATAGGTCCCTACTTGGCCCAGGCCGTCTGAGTATTTTATTTTATTTTTTGTATTGTTATATACTCCTAAAAAATCGATTTATTGGTATATATTTCCTTGTAATCGATTTGTAAAGCATTGAAACGGCCTGGGCCAGGAGGCCACCACTTCCCAGATGTCAATTGATAATCAATAAATGGAAATGCATAGGTCCCTACCTGGCCCAGGCCGTCTGAGTATTTTATTACATTTTTTGTATTGTTATATACTCCTATAAAACTCGATTTATTGGTATATATTCCCTTGTCATCGATTTTTAAAGCATTGAAACGGCTGGGGCTAGGAGGCCACCACTTCCCAGATGTCAAGTGATAATCAATAAATGTAAATGCATAGGTCCCTACTTGGCCCAGGCCGTCTGAGTATTTTATTTTATTTTTTGTATTGTTATATACTCCTAAAAAATCGATTTATTGGTATATATTTCCTTGTAATCGATTTGTAAAGCATTGAAACAGCCTGGGCCAGGAGGCCACCACTTCCCAGTTGTCAATTGATAATTAATAAATGGAAATGCATAGGTCCCTACTTGGCCCAGGCCGTCTGAGTATTTTATTTTATTTTTTGTATTGTTATATACTCCTAAAAAATCGATTTATTGATATATATTTCCTTGTCATCGAATTTTAAAGCATTGAAACGGCCTCGGCCAGGAGGCCACCACTTCCCAGATGTCAAGTGATAATCAATAAATGGAAATGCATAAGTCCCTACCTGGCCCAGGCCGTCTGAGTATTTTATTACATTTTTTGTATTGTTATATACTCCTATAAAACTCGATTTATTGGTATATATTCCCTTGTCATCGATTTTTAAAGCATTGAAACGGCTGGGGCTAGGAGGCCACCACTTCCCAGATGTCAAGTGATAATCAATAATGTAAATGCATAGGTCCCTACTTGGCCCAGGCCGTCTGAGTATTTTATTTTATTTTTTGTATTGTTATATACTCCTAAAAAATCGATTTATTGGTATATATTTCCTTGTAATCGATTTGTAAAGCATTGAAACGGCCTGGGCCAGGAGGCCACCACTTCCCAGATGTCAATTGATAATCAATAAATGGAAATGCATAGGTCCCTACCTGGCCCAGGCCGTCTGAGTATTTTATTACATTTTTTGTATTGTTATATACTCCTATAAAACTCGATTTATTGGTATATATTCCCTTGTCATCGATTTTTAAAGCATTGAAACGGCTGGGGCTAGGAGGCCACCACTTCCCAGATGTCAAGTGATAATCAATAAATGTAAATGCATAGGTCCCTACTTGGCCCAGGCCGTCTGAGTATTTTATTTTATTTTTTGTATTGTTATATACTCCTAAAAAATCGATTTATTGGTATATATTTCCTTGTAATCGATTTGTAAAGCATTGAAACAGCCTGGGCCAGGAGGCCACCACTTCCAGTTGTCAATTGATAATTAATAAATGGAAATGCATAGGTCCCTACTTGGCCCAGGCCGTCTGAGTATTTTATTTTATTTTTTGTATTGTTATATACTCCTTAAAAATCGATTTATTGATATATATTTCCTTGTCATCGATTTTTAAAGCATTGAAACGGCCTCGGCCAGGAAGCCACCACTTCCCAGATGTCAAGTGATAATCAATAAATGGAAATGCATAGGTCCCTACCTGGCCCAGGCCGTCTGAGTATTTTATTTTATTTTTTGTATTGTTATATACTCCTAAAAAATCGATTTATTGATATATATTTCCTTGTCATCGATTTTTAAAGCATTGAAACGGCCTGGGCCAGGAGGCCACCACTTCCCAGATGTCAATTGATAATCAATAAATGGAAATGCATAGGTCCCTACTTGGCCCAGGCCGTCTGAGTATTTTATTTTATTTTTTGTATTGTTATATACTCCTAAAAAAAATCGATTTATTGATATAATTATATTTCCTTGTCATCGATTTTGAAAGCATTGAAACGGCCTGGGCCAGGAGGCCACCACTTCCCAGATGTCAATTGATAATCAATAAATGGAAATGCATAGGTCCCTACTTGGCCCAGGCCGTCTGAGTATTTTATTTTATTTTTTGTATTGTTATATACTCCTAAAAAATCGATTTATTGATATATATTTCCTTGTCATCGATTTTTAAAGCATTGAAACGGCCTGGGCCAGGAGGCCACCACTTCCCAGATGTCAATTGATAATCAATAAATGGAAATGCATAGGTCACTACTTGGCCCAGGCCGTCTGAGTATTTTATTTTATTTTTTGTATTGTTATATACTCCTAAAAAATCGATTTATTGATATATATTTCCTTGTCATCGATTTTTAAAGCATTGAAACGGCCTCGGCCAGGAGGCCACCACTTCCCAGATGTCAAGTGATAATCAATAAATGGAAATGCATAGGTCCCTACCTGGCCCAGGCCGTCTGAGTATTTTATTACATTTTTTGTATTGTTATATACTCCTATA
The DNA here is from genome assembly GCA_037951105.1 of Echinarachnius parma. Lineage (NCBI taxonomy): Eukaryota > Metazoa > Echinodermata > Echinoidea > Clypeasteroida > Echinarachniidae > Echinarachnius > Echinarachnius parma. The sequence goes on along the minus strand of JBAMJV010010860.1, from coordinate 18,655 downwards.
AAACTCGATTTATTGGTATATATTCAATTGTCATCGATTTTTAAAGCATTGAAACGGCCTGGGCCAGGAGGCCACCACTTCTCAGATGTCAATTGATAATCAATAAATGGAAATGCATAGGTCCCTACTTGGCCCAGGCCGTCTGAGTATTTTATTTTATTTTGTGTATTGTTATATACTCTTATAAATCGATTTATTGATATATATTTGCTTGTCATCGATTTTTAAAGCATTGAAACGGCCTGGGCCAGGAGGCCACCACCTCCCAGATGTCAATTGATAATCAATAAATGGAAATGCATAGGTCCCTACTTGGCCCAGGCCGTCTGAGTATTTTATTTCATTTTTTGTATTGTTATATACTCCTAAAAAAAAAAATCGATTTATTGATATATATTTCCTTGTCATCGATTTTTAAAGCATTGAAACGGCCTGGGCCAGGAGGCCACCACTTCCCAGATGTCAATTGATAATCAATAAATGAAAATGCATAGGTCCCTACTTGGCCCAGGCCGTCTGAGTATTTTATTTTATTTTTTGTATTGTTATATACTCCTAAAAAATCGATTTATTGATAAAAATTATATATTTCCTTGTCATCGATTTTTAAAGCATTGAAACGGCCTGGGCCAGGAGGCCACCACTTCCCAGATGTCAATTGATAATCAATAAATGGAAATGCATAGGTCCCTACTTGGCCCAGGCCGTCTGAGTATTTTATTTTATTTTTTGTATTGTTATATACTCCTAAAAAATCGATTTATTGATATATATTTCCTTGTCATCGATTTTTAAAGCATTGAAACGGCCTGGGCCAGGAGGCCACCACTTCCCAGATGTCAATTGATAATCAATAAATGGAAATGCATAGGTCCCTACTTGGCCCAGGCCGTCTGAGTATTTTATTTTATTTTTTGTATTGTTATATACTCCTAAAAAATCGATTTATTGATATATATTTCCTTGTCATCGATTTTTAAAGCATTGAAACGGCCTGGGCCAGGAGGCCACCACTTCCCAGATGTCAATTGATAATCAATAAATGGAAATGCATAGGTCCCTACTTGGCCCAGGCCGTCTGAGTATTTTATTTTATTTTTTGTATTGTTATATACTCCTAAAAAAAAATCGATTTATTGATATATATTTCCTTGTCATCGATTTTGAAAGCATTGAAACGGCCTGGGCCAGGAGGCCACCACTTCCCAGATGTCAATTGATAATCAATAAATGGAAATGCATAGGGTCCCTACTTGGCCCAGGCCGTCTGAGTATTTTATTTTATTTTTTGTATTGTTATATACTCCTAAAAAATCGATTTATTGATATATATTTCCTTGTCATCGATTTTAAGCATTGAAACGGCCTGGGCCAGGAGGCCACCACTTCCCAGATGTCAATTGATAATCAATAAATGAAAATGCATAGGTCCCTACTTGGCCCAGGCCGTCTGAGTATTTTATTTTATTTTTGTATTGTTATATACTCCTAAAAAATCGATTTATTGATAAAAATTATATATTTCCTTGTCATCGATTTTTTAAAGCATTGAAACGGCCTGGGCCAGGAGGCCACCACTTCCCAGATGTCAATTGATAATCAATAAATGGAAATGCATAGGTCCCTACTTGGCCCAGGCCGTCTGAGTATTTTATTTTATTTTTTGTATTGTTATATACTCCTAAAAAATCGATTTATTGATATATATTTCCTTGTCATCGATTTTTAAAGCATTGAAAACGGCCTGGGCCAGGAGGCCACCCACTCCCAGATGTCAATTGATAATCAATAAATGGAAATGCATAGGTCCCTACTTGGCCCAGGCCGTCTGAGTATTTTATTTTATTTTTTGTATTGTTATATACTCCTAAAAAATCGATTTATTGATAAATTATATTTCCTTGTCATCGATTTTGAAAGCATTGAAACGGCCTGGGCCAGGAGGCCCACCACTTCCCAGATGTCAATTGATAATCAATAATGGAAATGCATAGGTCCCTACTTGGCCCAGGCCGTCTGAGTATTTTATTTTATTTTTTGTATTGTTATATACTCCTAAAAAATCGATTTATTGATATATATTTCCTTGTCATCGATTTTTAAAGCATTGAAACGGCCTGGGCCAGGAGGCCACCACTTCCCAGATGTCAATTGATAATCAATAAATGGAAATGCATAGGTCACTACTTGGCCCAGGCCGTCTGAGTATTTTATTTTATTTTTTGTATTGTTATATACTCCTAAAAAATCGATTTATTGATATATATTTCCTTGTCATCGATTTTTAAAGCATTGAAACGGCCTCGGCCAGGAGGCCACCACTTCCCAGATGTCAAGTGATAATCAATAAATGGAAATGCATAGGTCCCTACCTGGCCCAGCCGTCTGAGTATTTTATTACATTTTTTGTATTGTTATATACTCCTATAAAACTCGATTTATTGGTATATATTCCCTTGTCATCGATTTTTAAAGCATTGAAACGGCCTGGGCCAGGAGGCCACCACTTCCCAGTTGTCAATTGATAATTAATAAATGGAAATGCATAGGTCCCTACTTGGCCCAGGCCGTCTGAGTATTTTATTTTATTTTTTGTATTGTTATATACTCCTTAAAAATCGATTTATTGATATATATTTCCTTGTCATCGATTTTTAAAGCATTGAAACGGCCTGGGCCAGGAGGCCACCACTTCCCAGATGTCAATTGATAATCAATAAATGGAAATGCATAGGTCCCTACTTGGCCCAGGCCGTCTGAGTATTTTATTTTATTTTTGTATTGTTATGTACTCCTAAAAAATCGATTTATTGATATATATTTCCTTGTCATCGATTTTTAAAGCATTGAAACGGCCTGGGCCAGGAGGCCACCACTTCCCAGATGTCAATTGATAATCAATACATGGAAATGCATAGGTCCCTACTTGGCCCAGGCCGTCTGAGTATTTTATTTTATTTTTTGTATTGTTATATACTCCTAAAAAATCGATTTATTGATATATATTCCTTGTCATCGATTTTTAAAGCATTGAAACGGCCTGGGCCAGGAAGCCACCACTTCCCAGATGTCAATTGATAATCAATAAATGGAAATGCATAGGTCCCTACTTGGCCAGGCCGTCTGAGTATTTTATTTTATTTTTTGTAATTGTTATATACTCCTAAAAAATCGATTTATTGATATATATTTCCTTGTCATCGATTTTTAAAGCATTGAAACGGCCTGGGCCAGGAGGCCACCACTTCCCAGATGTCAATTGATAATCAATAAATGGAAATGCATAGGTCCTACATGGCCCAGGCCGTCTGAGTATTTTATTTTATTTTTTTGTATTGTTATATACTCCTAAAAAATCGATTTATTGATATATATTTCCTTGTCATCGATTTTTAAAGCATTGAAACGGCCTGGGCCAGGAAGCCACCACTTCCCAGATGTCAATTGATAATCAATAAATGGAAATGCATAGGTCCCTACTTGGCCCAGGCCGTCTGAGTATTTTATTTTATTTTTTGTATTGTTATATACTCCTAAAAAATCGATTTATTGATATATATTTCCTTGTCATCGATTTTAAAGCATTGAAACGGCCTGGGCCAGGAGGCCACCACTTCCCAGATGTCAATTGATAATCAATAAATGGAAATGCATAGGTCCCTACTTGGCCCAGGCCGTCTGAGTATTTTATTTTATTTTTTGTATTGTTATATACTCCTAAAAAATCGATTTATTGATATAATTATATTTCCTTGTCATCGATTTTGAAAGCATTGAAACGGCCTGGGCCAGGAGGCCACCACTTCCCAGATGTCAATTGATAATCAATAAATGGAAATGCATAGGTCCCTACTTGGCCCAGGCCGTCTGAGTATTTTATTTTATTTTTTGTATTGTTATATACTCCTAAAAAATCGATTTATTGATATATATTTCCTTGTCATCGATTTTTAAAGCATTGAAACGGCCTGGGCCAGGAGGCCACCACTTCCCAGATGTCAATTGATAATCAATAAATGGAAATGCATAGGTCCCTACTTGACCCAGGCCGTCTGAGTATTTTATTTTATTTTTTGTATTGTTATATACTCCTAAAAAATCGATTTATTGGTATATATTTCCTTGTCATCGATTTTTAAAGCATTAAAACGGCCTTGGCCAGGAGGCCATCATCTATTTGTCCATTGTCTTGTCTAAAGGGTTGCAGATCTGCATGATTTGCACTTAATAATCAACAAAAATTATTTTTTTACCCGATTTGTCCAGACTTTTGGCTTATTATGAAAGGTCATATTACCCTAATGCCAAATTCAGCATACAACTACAGATTAAAAGAACCTAAGTATTGTTAATGATTTTTTTTTCTTAACAAAATTACGTCATCTTTCCTCCGCCACTTTGCAAACAAAATCGAGGCTGCTGAATTGCGACCTTCGTTGTTTACCAATTGACATCGGAAAAGTAAGGGACCATCTACAAAGTGTACGCACTTTTTGGTTTTTTTTTTGGAGGGGGGGGGGGGGGGGGGGTCTCAGTTTTCGTTTAGTATAAGTTTTCACATTCATTTTAACACTTTTGTCATTCAATTTCATTAATTCGTAGTTCAATTTCGTCCCGAAAAACCAACAGATCTGATTGACAAATGACAAATTAGATTGATCATTGACGAAATTGAAGTTGGGATTTACGGGCTAGACCGTAAATCCCAACTTCAATTTCGTCAATGATCAATCTAATTTGTCATTTGTCAATCAATTTCAAACACTTCTCATTCAAAATCGTCAATTGGCATTGGAATTCGTCTCCGCCGCTGAGCGAGTGGTGAATGTTAAGACCAAATTCGTCTTTGTTCAACCAATTTCGTAAAAATAGTGATTAGATAAAAAGATAATCAACAACTATTAAAAAACTTGTTTTGACAATTTTTGAAAAGAGGAAGCATTTTTAAAAATTTGTAACGGTTTGTTCAAAATTACCTAATATTTGTGGGGCCCCACAATTATTACAAATGGTTACGTTTATGGATTTTTCAGCCGTTTCTGCACCGATTTTGATCAAATAAAGTTTATTCTGTAACTAAAACATTATGCTCTTTCAAATAATTTTACACTCAGTTTTTCATTATCTCACAAATAAATTATTATGTGTAGCGCCCTCTCTACCAAAACTCAACTATCCCTTTAAGTGCACATTGCAAGCATCAATTATGAGGAGGGCTTTGTCCTTGGGATACCCATATTAGGAAGCTTATTGGGGGTCCAGGGGGCCGAGCCCCCGGAAGCTTTAGGATCTATGAAAATAGGAAATACGGTTAACTATTGTACATGTAGTACATGTACCATTTGGATTTGGGCAATTTAGCACTATCAAAATTTGGTTTAACCCTAATAAGGCCGGGGGGGGGGGGGGGGCATTATGCACCCCCCCCCCCCTCCGCGATTTTTAGTATTGCTCAAAAACGCGATAAGATGACGGGCCGCTGCTCTGTTACTTTTTTCTTTTGAAAATCGGACCTCCCGTTACGAAGTCACGTGACCTTTTGTCTTTGCATGTCAGCCCGAAAATTGCTCAATTTCGTGATTTGTGTACAAAACATAATTTTTATGGAAATATCAGTTTTCGTAAAAGGAGGTATATTATTGGTTATTTGGTCTTGTTTACATTTTATATGTTTGTTTTGGGGTTCAAAATATTTGAATTATAGCTAGAAATAAAAACAACAAAAACAATAAAATACATAATTTTTAAAAACATAAGAAATTATAAAAACAATAGAAAACATAAGGAAGTACCTGGCTCATCCAAATTTTGTTGTCGTATTATTATTCCAGATGCTCTAAAGAATATATGTAGTGAAATGGTAAACATATGAATTTTATGACCTTATTTGCATAAATTACCATAAATATGCAAATTAATGATTTTTTTCAAACAATTAAAATTACCATTGTATTCTATAGACTTCACTTGTCATGCGTGCAAATTTTCACGGCGATCGGCCGCTCCGCGGCCGAGATCTTAAGGGGGGCCATAATGCCCCCCCCCCCCCCAACCCGGCCTTAGAAAGACCTCAAATAGCCCTGCCGTTTAGGGTTAAAGAAGACTATATTATCAAGTTCACATTATTAATGAGAGGAGGCAATGCTCCTTTAGTTTAATTATATTATAATTATATTTTTGAACCCCAAATATTGGGAGGGGGATAAATACAGGCCATCCCCCACCTAAAATATTGGGGGGATATATATAAATACCAATACCAATAAATGTATTTTATTGGAGTATAATATCAATACAGACAAATAAATTAAAGGGGTAGTGCACTTTTGGTAAGGCTGAACTTTAGTAACCAAAACCTGACAAAAAGACATTACAAACTCATATTTATAACCCAGCCATGCTCGACAGGTATACAAAAATACAAACGACTATGTAAAAAGCCTGTTATCATTCAAAAAGCATCATTCAAACACAAGAGGGCGCTCTCTAATAAGGCATTGGTTTCAACCATTTTACATACAAAAATATGCATGTGATGTTTTGTTGAAATAATGATTAAATAGAGAGATCATCAACCACTATTTAAAAACCACTTTTGGAAATTTTCGAAATTTGTTTTTAAAAAAAAATCATCGTATTTATTTGGGGCCCAAATAAATACGATCTGATTATTTCAGGCATTTCTGAACCGATTTTTAGCAAAGAAAGATTATTCTGCCATTAAAATTGCATGTTCTTTCAAATTCGACACTCGGTTTTTTATTACCTAACGAGAAAAATGTGTTGTGCAGCGCCCTCTCTACCAAAACTGAACTGCCCTTTTAAATACTTAGACCTTTAGAAGCCAGATAGGGACTTTGTTTATCAATTGGCATCTAAGAAGAGGTGACCTCCTGGCCCCATCCGTTTCTATGCGTGAAAACCGATGATAAATAATATTACAATGAATGCCTTTTATTGTAGTATATAGCAATAAAGAAAAACAAAAGAAACTAAAATACTTAGACGCTTGGGTCCAGGTATACAGGGTGGCCCAATAAAAACGGAACGGGGCACTTCCCAAAATATAATACCACAATGTTCATGTTCATTGGATAGGATGTCTTTTCCAATGAAAAACGATACCAAGAACAGTAATTTTGGTCAGGTCGTTTTTGTTTAAGGACGCTGTGAGTGAGACCATGTCAGGTGCCGATTTATGTCGATTTCGACCTAGTCAATGTCAGTTTAACCGCACTCCTTGCCCGTAATACCATGCCCATTCTCTCGGCACACGGCTGAGTGCACACTAACAATAGTGCGCGATGCTCGAACCCTATGAACAATGATGAACGGCGGTTCGTGCGATTCATCAAGCGCTGGCTCAATACAAATTGACAAAAAAGAGAACCTGACATGGTGTCACTCACAGCGCCCTAAAACTTAAACTACACGACCAAATTGACTGTTCTTGGTATCGTTGTTCATTTGAAAAAACACTCTATCCGATGGACATAATACATTTGTTACTATATTTTGGGAAGTGCTCCGTTCCGTTTTTTTTTGGGCCACCCTGTATAGGGACCTAGATGTATCTCTATTCGTTGGTTATCAATTGACATCCTGGCCCGAGCCGTTTCTTTGCTTTAAAAAACAATGACAAGTAAATATATACCAATAAAACGATTTTATAGGAGTATATAACAATACAAAAAATAAAATAAAATACTTAAACGCCTGGGACCAGGTAGGGACCTATGTATTGCCATTTATTGATTATCAATTGATATCTGAGAAGTGGTGCCCTTCTGGTCCCAGCCGTTTTATTGCTTTAAAAACCGATGACAAGGAAATATATACCAATACATCGATTTTATAGGAGTATTTAACAATACAAAAAATGTAATAAAATACTTAGACGCCTGGGACCAGGTAGGGACCTATGTATTTCCATTTATTGATTATCAATTGATATCTGAGAAGTGGTGGCCTCCTGGTCCCAGCCGTTTTATTGCTTTAAAAACCGATGACAAGGAAATATATACAATATAAATCGATTTTATAGGAGTATTTAACAATACAAAAAAATGTAATAAAATACTTAGACGCCTGGGACCAGGTACGGACCTATGTATTTCCATTTATTGTTTATCAATTGATATCTGAGAAGTGGTGGCCTCCTGGTCCCAGCCGTTTTATTGCTTTAAAAACCGATGACAAGGAAATATATACCAATAAATCGATTTTATAGGAGTATATAACAATACAAAAAATGTAATAAAATACTTAGACGCCAGGGACCAGGTAGGGACCTATGTATTTCCATTTATTGATTATCAATTGATATCTGAGAAGTAGTGGCCTCCTGGTCCCAGCCGTTTTATTGCTTTAAAAACCGATGACAAGGAAATATATACAAATAAATCGATTTTATAGGAGTATCTAACAATACAAAAAATGTAATAAAATACTTAGACGCCTGGGACCAGGTACGGACCTATGTATTTCCATTTATTGATTATCAATTGATATCTGAGAAGTGGTGGCCTCCTGGTCCCAGCCGTTTTATTGCTTTAAAAACCGATGACAAGGAAATATATACAATATAAATCGATTTTATAGGAGTATTTAACAATACAAAAAAATGTAATAAAATACTTAGACGCCTGGGACCAGGTACGGACCTATGTATTTCCATTTATTGTTTATCAATTGATATCTGAGAAGTGGTGGCCTCCTGGTCCCAGCCGTTTTATTGCTTTAAAAACCGATGACAAGGAAATATATACCAATAAATCGATTTTATAGGAGTATATAACAATACAAAAAAATGTAATAAAATACTTAGACGCCAGGGACCAGGTAGGGACCTATGTATTTCCATTTATTGATTATCAATTGATATCTGAGAAGTAGTGGCCTCCTGGTCCCAGCCGTTTTATTGCTTTAAAAACCGATGACAAGGAAATATATACCAATAAATCGATTTTATAGGAGTATATAACAATACAAAAAATGTAATAAAATACTTAGACGCCAGGGACCAGGTAGGGACCTATGTATTTCCATTTATTGATTATCAATTGATATCTGAGAAGTAGTGGCCTCCTGGTCCCAGCCGTTTTATTGCTTTAAAAACCGATGACAAGGAAATATATACAAATAAATCGATTTTATAGGAGTATCTAACAATACAAAAAATGTAATAAAATACTTAGACGCCTGGGACTAGGTACGGACCTATGTATTTCCATTTATTGATTATCAATTGATATCTGAGAAGTGGTGGCCTTCTGGTCCCAGCCGTTTTATTGCTTTAAAAACCGATGACAAGGAAATATATACCAATAAATCGATTTTATAGGAGTATATAACAATACAAAAAATGTAATAAAATACTTAGACGCCTGGGACCAGGTACGGACCTATGTATTTCACTTTATTGATTATCAATTGATATCTGAGAAGTGGTGGCCTCCTGGTCCCAGCCGTTTTATTGCTTTAAAAACCGATGACAAGGAAATATATACAATATAAATCGATTTTATAGGAGTATTTAACAATACAAAAAAATGTAATAAAATACTTAGACGCCTGGGACCAGGTACGGACCTATGTATTTCCATTTATTGTTTATCAATTGATATCTGAGAAGTGGTGGCCTCCTGGTCCCAGCCGTTTTATTGCTTTAAAAACCGATGACAAGGAAATATATACCAATAAATCGATTTTATAGGAGTATATAACAATACCAAAAATGTAATAAAATACTTAGACGCCAGGGACCAGGTAGGGACCTATGTATTTCCATTTATTGATTATCAATTGATATCTGAGAAGTAGTGGCCTCCTGGTCCCAGCCGTTTTATTGCTTTAAAAACCGATGACAAGGAAATATATACAATAAATCGATTTTATAGGAGTATTTAACACTACAAAAAATGTAATAAAATACTTAGACGCCTGGGACCAGGTACGGACCTATGTATTTCCATTTATTGATTATCAATTGATATCTGAGAAGTGGTGGCCTTCTGGTCCCAGCCGTTTTATTGCTTTAAAAACCGATGACAAGGAAATATATACCAATAAATTGATTTTATAGGAGTATATAACAATACAAAAAATGTAATAAAATACTTAGACGCCTGGGACCAGGTACGGACCTATGTATTTCCATTTATTGATTATCAATTGATATCTGAGAAGTGGTGGCCTCCTGGTCCCAGCCGTTTTATTGCTTTAAAAACCGATGACAAGGAAATATATACAATATAAATCGATTTTATAGGAGTATTTAACAATACAAAAAAATGTAATAAAATACTTAGACGCCTGGGACCAGGTACGGACCTATGTATTTCCATTTATTGTTTATCAATTGATATCTGAGAAGTGGTGGCCTCCTGGTCCCAGCCGTTTTATTGCTTTAAAAACCGATGACAAGGAAATATATACCAATAAATCGATTTTATAGGAGTATATAACAATACAAAAAAATGTAATAAAATACTTAGACGCCAGGGACCAGGTAATGACCTATGTATTTCCATTTATTGATTATCAATTGATATCTGAGAAGTAGTGGCCTCCTGGTCCCAGCCGTTTTATTGCTTTAAAAACCGATGACAAGGAAATATATACCAATAAATCGATTTTATAGGAGTATATAACAATACAAAAAATGTAATAAAATACTTAGACGCCAGGGACCAGGTAGGGACCTATGTATTTCCATTTATTGATTATCAATTGATATCTGAGAAGTAGTGGCCTCCTGGTCCCAGCCGTTTTATTGCTTTAAAAACCGATGACAAGGAAATATATACAAATAAATCGATTTTATAGGAGTATCTAACAATACAAAAAATGTAATAAAATACTTAGACGCCTGGGACCAGGTAGGGACCTATGTATTGCCATTTATTGATTATCAATTGATATCTGAGAAGTGGTGGCCTCCTGGTCCCAGCCGTTTTATTGCTTTAAAAACCGACGACAAGTAAATATATACCAATAAATCGCTTTTATAGGAGTATATAGCAATACAAAAAATGTAATAAAATACTTAGACGACTGGGACCAGGTAGGGACCTATGTATTTCCATTAATTGATTATCAATTGATATCTGAGAAGTGGTGGCCTCCTGGTCCCAGCCGTTTTATTGCTTTAAAAACCGATGACAAGGAAATATATATCAATAAATCGATTTTATAGGAATATTTCACAATACAAAAAATGTAATAAAATACTTAAACGCCTGGGACCAGGTAGGGACCTATGTATTTCCATTTATTGATTATCAATTGATATCTGAGAAGTGGTGGCCTCCTGGTCCCAGCCGTTTTATTGCTTTAAAAACCGATGACAAGGAAATATATACCAATAAATCGATTTTATAGGAGTATATAGCAATACAAAAAATGTAATAAAATACTTAGACGACTGGGACCAGGTAGGGACCTATGTATTTCCATTTATTGATTATCAATTGATATCTGAGAAGTGGTGGCCTTCTGGTCCCAGCCGTTTTATTGCTTTAAAAACCGATGACAAGGAAATATATACCAATAAATCGCTTTTATAGGAGTATATAGCAATACAAAAAATGTAATAAAATACTTAGACGACTGGGACCAGGTAGGGACCTATGTATTTCCATTAATTGATTATCAATTGATATCTGAGAAGTGGTGGCCTCCTGGTCCCAGCCGTTTTATTGCTTTAAAAACCGATGACAAGGAAATATATACAATAAATCGATTTTATAGGAGTATTTAACACTACAAAAAATGTAATAAAATACTTAGACGCCTGGGACCAGGTACGGACCTATGTATTTCCATTTATTGATTATCAATTGATATCTGAGAAGTGGTGGCCTTCTGGTCCCAGCCGTTTTATTGCTTTAAAAACCGATGACAAGGAAATATATACCAATAAATTGATTTTATAGGAGTATATAACAATACAAAAAATGTAATAAAATACTTAGACGCCTGGGACCAGGTACGGACCTATGTATTTCCATTTATTGATTATCAATTGATATCTGAGAAGTGGTGGCCTCCTGGTCCCAGCCGTTTTATTGCTTTAAAAACCGATGACAAGGAAATATATACAATATAAATCGATTTTATAGGAGTATTTAACAATACAAAAAAATGTAATAAAATACTTAGACGCCTGGGACCAGGTACGGACCTATGTATTTCCATTTATTGTTTATCAATTGATATCTGAGAAGTGGTGGCCTCCTGGTCCCAGCCGTTTTATTGCTTTAAAAACCGATGACAAGGAAATATATACCAATAAATCGATTTTATAGGAGTATATAACAATACAAAAAAATGTAATAAAATACTTAGACGCCAGGGACCAGGTAGGGACCTATGTATTTCCATTTATTGATTATCAATTGATATCTGAGAAGTAGTGGCCTCCTGGTCCCAGCCGTTTTATTGCTTTAAAAACCGATGACAAGGAAATATATACCAATAAATCGATTTTATAGGAGTATATAACAATACAAAAAATGTAATAAAATACTTAGACGCCAGGGACCAGGTAGGGACCTATGTATTTCCATTTATTGATTATCAATTGATATCTGAGAAGTAGTCGCCTCCTGGTCCCAGCCGTTTTATTGCTTTAAAAACCGATGACAAGGAAATATATACAAATAAATCGATTTTATAGGAGTATCTAACAATACAAAAAATGTAATAAAATACTTAGACGCCTGGGACCAGGTAGGGACCTATGTATTGCCATTTATTGATTATCAATTGATATCTGAGAAGTGGTGGCCTCCTGGTCCCAGCCGTTTTATTGCTTTAAAAACCGACGACAAGTAAATATATACCAATAAATCGCTTTTATAGGAGTATATAGCAATACAAAAAATGTAATAAAATACTTAGACGACTGGGACCAGGTAGGGACCTATGTATTTCCATTAATTGATTATCAATTGATATCTGAGAAGTGGTGGCCTCCTGGTCCCAGCCGTTTTATTGCTTTAAAAACCGATGACAAGGAAATATATATCAATAAATCGATTTTATAGGAATATTTCACAATACAAAAAATGTAATAAAATACTTAAACGCCTGGGACCAGGTAGGGACCTATGTATTTCCATTTATTGATTATCAATTGATATCTGAGAAGTGGTGGCCTCCTGGTCCCAGCCGTTTTATTGCTTTAAAAACCGATGACAAGGAAATATATACCAATAAATCGATTTTATAGGTGTATATAGCAATACAAAAAATGTAATAAAATACTTAGACGACTGGGACCAGGTAGGGACCTATGTATTTCCATTTATTGATTATCAATTGATATCTGAGAAGTGGTGGCCTTCTGGTCCCAGCCGTTTTATTGCTTTAAAAACCGATGACAAGGAAATATATACCAATAAATCGCTTTTATAGGAGTATATAGCAATACAAAAAATGTAATAAAATACTTAGACGACTGGGACCAGGTAGGGACCTATGTATTTCCATTAATTGATTATCAATTGATATCTGAGAAGTGGTGGCCTCCTGGTCCCAGCCGTTTTATTGCTTTAAAAACCGATGACAAGGAAATATATATCAATAAATCGATTTTATAGGAGTATTTTACAATACAAAAAATGTAATAAAATACTTAAACGCCTGGGACCAGGTAGGGACCTATGTATTTCCATTTATTGATTATCAATTGATATCTGAGAAGTGGTGGCCTCCTGGTCCCAGCCGTTTTATTGCTTTAAAAACCGATGACAAGGAAATATATACCAATAAATCGATTTTATAGGAGTATATAGCAATACAAAAAATGTAATAAAATACTTAGACGACTGGGACCAGGTAGGGACCTATGTATTTCCATTTATTGATTATCAATTGATATCTGAGAAGTGGTGGCCTTCTGGTCCCAGCCGTTTTATTGCTTTAAAAACCGATGACAAGGAAATATATACCAATAAATCGATTTTATAGGAGTATATAACAATACAAAAAATGTAATAAAATACTTAGACGCCTGGGACCAGGTAGGGACCTATGTATTTCCATTTATTGATTATCAATTGATATCTGAGAAGTGGTGGCCTCCTGGTCCCAGCCGTTTTATTGCTTTAAAAACCGATGACAAGGAAATATATACAATATAAATCGATTTTATAGGAGTATTTAACAATACAAAAAAATGTAATAAAATACTTAGACGCCTGGGACCAGGTACGGACCTATGTATTTCCATTTATTGATTATCAATTGATATCTGAGAAGTGGTGGCCTCCTGGTCCCAGCCGTTTTATTGCTTTAAAAACCGATGACAAGGAAATATATACAATATAAATCGATTTTATAGGAGTATTTAACAATACAAAAAAATGTAATAAAATACTTAGACGCCTAGGACCAGGTACGGACCTATGTATTTCCATTTATTGATTATCAATTGATATCTGAGAAGTGGTGGCCTTCTGGTCCCAGCCGTTTTATTGCTTTAAAAACCGATGACAAGGAAATATATACCAATAAATCGATTTTATAGGAGTATTTAACAATACAAAAAATGTAATAAAATACTTAGACGCCTGGGACCAGGTAGGGACCTATGTATTTCTATTTATTGATTATCAATTGATATCTGAGAAGTGGTGGCCTCCTGGTCCAAGCCGTTTTATTGCTTTAAAAACCGATGACAAGGAAATATATACAATAAATCGATTTTATAGGAGTATTTAACACTACAAAAAATGTAATAAAATACTTAGACGCCTGGGACTAGGTACGGACCTATGTATTTCCATTTATTGATTATCAATTGATATCTGAGAAGTGGTGGCCTTCTGGTCCCAGCCGTTTTATTGCTTTAAAAACCGATGACAAGGAAATATATACCAATAAATCGATTTTATAGGAGTATATAACAATACAAAAAATGTAATAAAATACTTAGACGCCTGGGACCAGGTACGGACCTATGTATTTCCATTTATTGATTATCAATTGATATCTGAGAAGTGGTGGCCTCCTGGTCCCAGCCGTTTTATTGCTTTAAAAACCGATGACAAGGAAATATATACAATATAAATCGATTTTATAGGAGTATTTAACAATACAAAAAAATGTAATAAAATACTAAGACGCCTGGGACCAGGTACGGACCTATGTATTTCCATTTATTGATTATCAATTGATATCTGAGAAGTGGTGGCCTCCTGGTCCCAGCCGTTTTATTGCTTTAAAAACCGATGACAAGGAAATATATACAATATAAATCGATTTTATAGGAGTATTTAACAATACAAAAAATGTAATAAAATACTTAAACGCCTGGGACCAGGTAGGGACCTATGTATTTCCATTTATTGATTATCAATTGATATCTGTGAAGTGGTGGCCTCCTGGTCCCAGCCGTTTTATTGCTTTAAAAACCGATGACAAGGAAATATATACCAATAAATCGATTTTATAGGAGTATTTAACAATACAAAAAATGTAATAAAATACTTAGACGCCTGGGACCAGGTAAGGACCTATGTATTTCCATTTATTGATTATCAATTGATATCTGAGAAGTGGTGGCCTCCTGGTCCCATCCGTTTTATTGCTTTAAAAACCGATGACAAGGAAATATATACCAATAAATCGATTTTATAGGAGTATTTAACAATACAAAAAATGTAATAAAATACTTAGACGCCTGGGACCAGGTAGGGAGCTATGTATTTCCATTTATTGAGTATCAATTGATATCTGAGAAGCGGTGGCCTCCTGGTCCCAGCCGTTTTATTGCTTTAAAAACCGATGACAAGAAAATATATACCAATAAATCGATTTTGAGTATTTAACAATACAAAAAATGTAATAAAATACTTAGACGCCTGGGACCAGGTAGGGACCTATGTATTTCCATTTATTGATTATCAATTGATATCTGAGAAGTAGTGGCCTCCTGGTCCAGCCGTTTTATTGCTTTAAAAACCGATGACAAGGAAATATATACCAATAAATCGATTTTATAGGAGTATTTAACAATACAAAAAATGTAATAAAATACTTAGACGCCTGGGACCAGGTAGGGACCTATGTATTTCCATTTATTGATTATCAATTGATATCTGAGAAGTATTGGCCTCCTGGTCCCAGCCGTTTTATTGCGTTAAAAACCGATGACAAGGAAATATATACCAATAATTCGATTTTATAGGAGTATTTAACAATACAAAAAATGTAATAAAATACTTAGACGCCTGGGACCAGGTAGGGACCTATGTATTTCCATTTATTGATTATCAATTGATATCTGAGAAGTGGTGGCCTCCTGGTCCCAGCCATTTTATTGCTTTAAAAACCGATGACAAGGAAATATATACAATATAAATCGATTTTATAGGAGTATTTAACACTACAAAAAATGTAATAAAATACTTAGACGCCTGGGACTAGGTACGGACCTATGTATTTCCATTTATTGATTATCAATTGATATCTGAGAAGTGGTGGCCTTCTGGTCCCAGCCGTTTTATTGCTTTAAAAACCGATGACAAGGAAATATATACCAATAAATCGATTTTATAGGAGTATATAACAATACAAAAAATGTAATAAAATACTTAGACGCCTGGGACCAGGTACGGACCTATGTATTTCCATTTATTGATTATCAATTGATATCTGAGAAGTGGTGGCCTCCTGGTCCCAGCCGTTTTATTGCTTTAAAAACCGATGACAAGGAAATATATACAATATAAATCGATTTTATAGGAGTATTTAACAATACAAAAAAATGTAATAAAATACTTAGACGCCTGGGACCAGGTAAGGACCTATGTATTTCCATTTATTGATTATCAATTGATATCTGAGAAGTGGTGGCCTCCTGGTCCCATCCGTTTTATTGCTTTAAAAACCGATGACAAGGAAATATATACCAATAAATCGATTTTATAGGAGTATTTAACAATACAAAAAATGTAATAAAATACTTAGACGCCTGGGACCAGGTAGGGAGCTATGTATTTCCATTTATTGAGTATCAATTGATATCTGAGAAGCGGTGGCCTCCTGGTCCCAGCCGTTTTATTGCTTTAAAAACCGATGACAAGAAAATATATACCAATAAATCGATTTTGAGTATTTAACAATACAAAAAATGTAATAAAATACTTAGACGCCTGGGACCAGGTAGGGACCTATGTATTTCCATTTATTGATTATCAATTGATATCTGAGAAGTAGTGGCCTCCTGGTCCAGCCGTTTTATTGCTTTAAAAACCGATGACAAGGAAATATATACCAATAAATCGATTTTATAGGAGTATTTAACAATACAAAAAATGTAATAAAATACTTAGACGCCTGGGACCAGGTAGGGACCTATGTATTTCCATTTATTGATTATCAATTGATATCTGAGAAGTATTGGCCTCCTGGTCCCAGCCGTTTTATTGCGTTAAAAACCGATGACAAGGAAATATATACCAATAATTCGATTTTATAGGAGTATTTAACAATACAAAAAATGTAATAAAATACTTAGACGCCTGGGACCAGGTAGGGACCTATGTATTTCCATTTATTGATTATCAATTGATATCTGAGAAGTGGTGGCCTCCTGGTCCCAGCCATTTTATTGCTTTAAAAACCGATGACAAGGAAATATATACCAATAAATCGATTTTATAGGAGTATTTAACAATACAAAAAATGTAATAAAATACTTAGACGCCTGGGATCAGGTAGGGACCTATGTATTTATATTTATTGAGTATCAATTGATATCTGAGAAGTGGTGGCCTCCTGGTCCCAGCCGTTTTATTGCTTTAAAAACCGATGACAAGGAAATATATACCAATAAATCGATTTTATAGGAGTATATAACAATACAAAAAAATGTAATAAAATACTTAGACGCCTGGGACCAGGTAGGGACCTATGTATTTCCATTTATTGATTATCAATTGACATCTGAGAAGTGGTGGCCTCCTGGCCCCAGCCGTTTCATTGCTTTAAAAATCGATGATAAGGAAATATATACCAATAAGTCGATTTTATAGGAGTATATAACAATACACAAAATTAAACTAAATACTCAGATGGCAGGGGCCAGGTAGGGACCTATGTATTTCCATTTATTGATTATCAATTGACATCTGAGAAGTGGTGGCCTCCTGGCCCCAGCCGTTTCATTGCTTTAAAAATCGATGATGAGGAAATATATACCAATAAATGTATTTTATAGGAGTATATAACAATACAAAAAATTAAATTAAATACTCAGACGACAGGGGCCAGGTAGGGACCTATGTATTTCCATTTATTGATTATCAATTGATATCTGAGAAGTATTGGCCTCCTGGTCCCAGCCGTTTTATTGCGTTAAAAACCGATGACAAGGAAATATATACCAATAATTCGATTTTATGGAGTATTTAACAATACAAAAAATGTAATAAAATACTTAGACGCCTGGGACCAGGTAGGGACCTATGTATTTCCATTTATTGATTATCAATTGATATCTGAGAAGTGGTGGCCTCCTGGTCCCAGCCATTTTATTGCTTTAAAAACCGATGACAAGGAAATATATACCAATAAATCGATTTTATAGGAGTATTTAACAATACAAAAAATGTAATAAAATACTTAGACGCCTGGGATCAGGTAG
>JBAMJV010010859.1:0-26443 GCA_037951105.1 Echinarachnius parma | reverse complement strand
ATTGCAAACGAATACGTTGGTTTTAGCCGAGTAACCTAATTAAAGCGCTCAATCAATTCAATTGATTAATTCCTGCCAATTACCCATTTACCACACCTGGTTTGAGAACAGCAAATGTGGATAAATTGGGGGCGTCGTGGTATATCGATTCGGGTCTATGTCTGTTAAAATGAGGGTTGCGGGTTTGATGCCAACCCGCAGCAAGTGTGCACACTACATACCACTGAGCAAATGCACATGTACATTACGTTCCGTGCGCAAGGCGTTCGTAGGATGGCATGCACCGCACGTCTCATTTGCAAGCTACCTTTAATAGGATCCATTAACTTTGCAGACGCGTGCAAATAAATATATTTATGCCATTAGCCCATTAGGGCCCCATTGCAGAAAGAGATACAATCGATGGCAAGTTAAAATGATTTTTACTTGTTATACAATTTGCGCGTTTCAACCAATCATATTTGTATTTATTTAGAACACAATATCTGACTTG
The DNA here is from genome assembly GCA_037951105.1 of Echinarachnius parma. NCBI lineage: Eukaryota > Metazoa > Echinodermata > Echinoidea > Clypeasteroida > Echinarachniidae > Echinarachnius > Echinarachnius parma. The sequence continues at coordinate 25,950 of JBAMJV010010859.1, read as the reverse complement.
AATTTATTGGTACCCTAACATTTGACTTTATCTACAAATGGGGCAACGATATGTCGCCTGAGTGATGCATGAAAATGACATAGTATTTTAGTGTATTTTATCGAGAAATGAGCGAGCCTGCAAAGTGGTAACAGTAATGGGAAACACACACAATATAATACCCACACACTAACAATTACAAAATACACTTTTATATCATACCCTGTGAAGAATCATTACGTATATAACATTGTAAATATTTTGCCAACAATTTTTTTAAATATTTACTCTTTGAGCAAAAAAAAACATGTTCGGAATTAATTAAATCGCATGTACGCACGGTATCTGGGCTTGCCGACCTTGTGCCCTGTTCGGAATTAATTAAATCGCATGTACGCACGGCATCTGGGCTTGCCGACCTTGTGCCCTGTTCGGAATTAATTAAATCGCATGTCGGCACGGTATCTGGGCTTGCCGACCTTGTGCCCTGTTCGGAATTAATTAAATCGCATGTACGCACGGCATCTGGGCTTGCCGACCTTGTGCCCTGTTCGGAATTAATTAAATCGCATGTACGCACGGTATCTGGGCTTGCCGACCTTGAGCCCGCAGTTACCCGGCTCGACAAAGAGGGCGAGCAAATGGTGAATGTATGCCCAATCTGCATCGCCATGCATGGAAGTGATATATCGGCATTTAAGGATACTAAGATTCAATTCAATTTAATTCATTTTTTTCATTTCCATTTTCAATACAAAACAATACAAAAATAGAAACAATAATAAGCATAAGTTGCAATATACAAGAAAATGAAAATAGGGAAGCAAAACAATAGGCCAAGTGGCCTTGTGGAGACATGATTCCCCGAACATTAGTTACGAGATATACTTATACAAACAAAACGAAAAAAAGACACCAACTTGACAAAATATGACAGGGGCATCGTGCATGGTGAGTGATACAAATGGGAGTAATCATTACAAAATCATACATTTGAAAACAGTTATATCATATAATTATTGGTACAAGAATCATTGAAATTTAAATATAAGATGTTGCTTCAAGTTTCTTTTAAACAATGTTAAATACTTGCATGAGGATATTTCAGGAGGAATATAGTTCCAAATAACAGGAAAATTCATATGTTATAACACAAGACCCTTTATTCTATTTCAACAAAATTGTTAGATTAGTTTGCTTTCGGTAACTTTCCCAATGATGTTATTTAAAGGGCATCAAGCGTGGGGATGCTACATAGCGGGTCGCCATTTTGAACTGGGTTAGTTTGCGCGCACCGCATGACACTGAGCTAACGTGTATTACGCACCGTGCGCAACGCGTATGCAAGATGGCGCCGCGCATCTCATTTGACGAATCTGAACTACCTTTAAATCGTAAAACTAAGCAATGGCGGATCTTTGGCGGGGGCACAGTCTGGGGCATATGGCGTTCAATGACCCCTCCTCCAACAAATCATGTGCCACTGCAATCACTCTATCGGGTCAAACTATCATGGTATAAACAATTTGACTAAGTATACAATTTTCCATTTAGTGACGAATTTGCTAATACGGACTAACAATTTACGAATACAAATGTATTCATCTGTCAATCTTCACATATAATCATGATTATAGTGAAACCAAAAAACAACCACCGGTATGTTTAAGAGTATGACGTCAACACTTATCGCGACCCCCCCCCCCCCCCCCCCCCCCTCCCCCGTTTATCCCCTCCACCCTTTCACTGGACAAAGCTACGTCACTATTACTAAGGAAACGGTTTTTATTATCGTGACGTGTTCATTTCAATAAAGACAAATCGAAATAATAATGCACATCCACCTGGTCGCTTAATTGGCTTCTTATTGTTTTACGACAGCAACAATTTTGTAAAATTGAAGTTTTCTCAACTACCATGATTACCTCGAATTAACCGGAAATAGTGTCGTTCTTTCATTCATCAAATGCATGGTTCTTAGGGCACATTTCGTTTTTTGAGGGGGTGACGTCTTTTGCTCAAATACCACCTATCATTTTTTCGCCTGGCAAGCCATATTTATATATTTATATTTTTTTGTTGCATAATTTTGCCCAAATAAAACATGTTTTTGCTCGAATATGATATGAGTTTGCTCTGATATGAAAGGCATTAGCCAGAATTAGTTTGCCCGGATTCTATTCGAGTTTGCCCGAATATGACATGCTTTTGCCAAAATGTGACATCAGTTTGCCCGAATACATTATAATTTTGCCCGAATGTGACAAGCTTTTTCCCGAACATGATATGGGTTTGCCCGAATTCGATTACTATTATAACATGTCTGTATTCGAATGTTGCCCGAGTATGGCCGTTTTGAAATCTCCAGGGGGGCTGCAGCTCCACCTCCTCCCCCCCCCCCCCCAGCCACTCGACTTTCATCTTTTATCAAAGGTAGAGCATGCCCATGGGTATCTTCGATGCCTCAATACTATTACACGATAAGACACGGTTAAGGACGTGAAGAAGACCGATCTGTGAGAGAGAAGACACATTAAATATTGAGAATATTTTCTTCAAACAAATTGAACACGATATCACGTTCATGTATGTATGTTTTGTATTGATTCCATAACAATCTCGTGAACGAATTGGGTATTAGGAGATCACAGCGAGTTCTGCAATATGTTGTCATTTTGTGGTCTATACATTATTTGATTATTATGTAATAGCAACGTTATCAACCAATTTAGCTTGCAAATCTCAACACATTGAATATTGATTACCAAATCAAGATTAATTCACCAAAGTCCTTTACAGATGAGCCAGGACATAGGAAAGAGGACTTTAAATACAATATGGTCTGCCTGTTGCGTGATAAACACTGTGACAGTCGTTCTTAGTATGAACATTTGTATTGATAAATATTTAAAATGAGATCAATATTGTTAAAATGTGACTACTTTCGTTGTCGTTTAATGCAGGCTAACTTATCTTCAGGATTTTGATTATCTCGCATCATACGACCCCCAGCATCATGAAGCTCCCAGTGTCAGTTCGCATTCTACTCATCATTGCTGTACTCCGTGGTAAGAATCCCATTTTCTTTGCCTTCTTTTAATCTTAATTTAGTTAATATGTATTTGTTTTGTACCTTTGTATTAAGTTTTTTGTTTATTGGTCTTCTTTCTCGCGCTTAGAAACGTTGTATTAAGCGCTATATAAATGTTGTATATTATTATTATTATATTATATTAAGAGAGATAATTTGTTGAAGCGCTTCATTCCAAAATGCGCTAAACCAACTCTGTTCAACTTTGTACACGATCAGGTTACTTTGTTTATGGGAATGCAAAACATTTTGGAATATAAACATTAAACGCTCCATATTTTGAAATTGATTGTGTAAATTTTCCAATAATTTTGATTACTAGATAGCTACGCAGCTAATTAATAGACTGATACCGTTAACTAAATGTTCAGGGAAAGTTGATTTTAAAAGCGCCCTTTTTTAACTAAGCCCTTCGTCATGTTCGTACTCCATCCTAGAAAAAAATTGTTGTTTTCAATCAAAGCAACGATAGATGCCATGTGACATTAAACATTATTATGTGCTAATGATTAGTTGGAAATGTTATGTTCATGAAAGTTTAATGTGAACTGGATCCTAACATTTCCCGTTAATATATGCGCAGCATTATGTATTGCTTTCTTTTGTATTCAGCAATTATAATCATCTTCTATTTTTTTTTTTTTATAACTAAGACTTCTCGGTATAAATTCCTTTATTTTGTGTATATTTCTAAGTATACATATGCCCAAACAATGTTGTCATCATGTCATTTTAAGGAACACAACGATAAGTGCACAACGTGATGTCCGTTCAAGATTTATGTGGAATAGACATTAAAGGAGACGTCCGGACGATTTAAAAATAATTCTACCATAATCTACATAAATCAAAGACCAAAACTACCTACTTTTAATCAAAAACACCCTCCAAACCTGTCATAATCGAATTTTTAGTGTCACTAGTTTTGAATCGTAACTGTTCACTTTCTGTACGCTAGCAAGAAAGATCACATGACGGCGTGATGTATCAGCCTCACTTTGCGCGCGGTACCGTGGTGAAGCGGCTGCTATATTTTGCTTCACTAAAATGCCGATGTGTCAAGCGTTTGGATGTTCGAATAAGCCAGGCAATGGCCAGAAAAGGATTTTTTTCGCCATTCCCAACCCAGCAAATGAGAGGGAAAGGTGCGCTAGATGGCTCGCCAACATTGGAATTGACACATTTGACGTCAAAACGTACAAATATTGCAGGAATCGAGTCGTCTGTGAGGATCATTTCGAGCCGGAGTGACCGTGAGCGCAAAAAACACAAACTTAGATATCGTCAAATTTCCCGTTGCCCGACTTTTCAATGTGAAATTTGCAACATCGGAAATGAAAAAAAAAATCTAGAAAATTGCCCAATGTTAGTGTAAGAGTACATATTTTACCGTATGAGTGGTTATTTTCGCAAAATTATCGACTTGTTTGACAAATTGAGAGACGCAAATTGAACATGTGCGTCGGAAAAAAAAACCTGTCAATTGAATGATACGGAACACGCACTAGAAGGTCTGCCAGAGTTTCGGCAGGCCTCGCGCTGCGAGAGAGGTAGCTAGCTAGCCGCGCGCCAACTGCCTTGCATGCACTCTTAAAAAGTGCCGAAAAGGAACGAAAATGCAAGATTATCACGATCGCACCTATTCTAGACTATCTCTTATTTTACTTACATACGCATACTACACGTTATATGATATCGCAGCCCAGAAATTGGCAACGTTCGCAAACGATCTGATTTTCTGCTATGTTCAATCGCTTAGTGAAAGTCTCGCTCGCGTAACAAGCGCTTGAGTTTTGAATGTTTTACTTCGGGAAAAGTAATATTTTGCTCAAAACTGAGGTAATTCTGAATGTTCTGTAACTATATTTCCGTAAATATTGTTACATAAATCCAGCAAAGCATCGATACTTGTCATTTTATTGCCGTATAAAAAGATGAATTTGAGCGCGAAACACTGCATTTTTGCAGACCGCTTTATGAGATTCGATCGGATAAAGCCGCCGCGCAGCAGCAGTCCAGCTGCCTGTGCTGCGCTGGCGAGCGGCCGGACGACCGCGGGCTGCAAATTTTGCGGCAGATGGCTGATGAAAGTGAGGCTGCTACGTCATGCGCAATGCATCCTGGGACAGATGCTACTCGAGGCTGCTCGCGGCCGATTCGAACAAGAAGAATTACCTTATTTTTTCGAAAACTTATTGTGAATGATTCTGATGGTCTTTTCTCATCGGGAAAAAGGTTATAGACTCCTAAAATATTGTACTTTCCCCTGGAAACTGCTGAAAATCGTCCGGACGTCCCCTTTAACTTTTCCGCTCATGATTGCGCAGCTGCATCATGTATGGCTTACTTTTTACACAACAATTATAAACATTTTCTGTTTGGGGTTGCATTTCAGTTGCTTTGTACAATGTCCTTCATTTCATGTTATCAAGATTTGTATTCACTTTTGTATTTGTTTTATTTATTTTATACTGCAGGGTAGGCCTGTTCAGTGATGCAAAACTGCTTTACCACACACAAAAATCATATTATTCTCAAACAGTATAATATTCATCAAAATTTTGTAATTGACAGGAACAGTTTGCTGCGAAGAAGTAAAACGTTCGTACTGTCGGAGCATCGTTGGACCGAGTGGACAGCGAGTACAACTGGTTCCCAAACAGGGGAGAGGCTCAGAAGCCATCACCAAGGCTATGGGGCAAATAGCTCCTAGCCAGTTGTCGGCAGTCTGCTCTTTACCAGGTGATACTTCTTATTCCAGAATGTATTATATTATGGTAGGATACTGCTGTCAGATTTCGTTTGTTACCAGGTATCGTCAATTTAAAGGGATAGCTTAGTTTTGGTTTAGACGTGTTTCTTGAAATATTTGTTTGTGTGATAACGAAACTAAATGTATCATTTGAAAAAGAAAAAAAATTGTGAGGACATAACTAACTATATTATACATAAATACAACTGATTCGATTCCATAATGATACCCAACTGTTATTCAATATTTTAAAGGGATCTAGTATATATGTTGACATGTGCGAGAATAAATGAATGGTTGATACGTGGCGTTTTGCTGTGATCTGGTATGTACACTGAGTAACGTGTGACAATTTAATGTCAAATGTATGTTATACGTTAGTTTAAAATGCAATCTTACATATCTTCATTATTAATAAGAAATAAATCAAACACTTTATCATGTTTAAGCCAAACACAAATTATAAGTGATCTGCTTCAAATAATTTCGGTTAGTTTTGATAAACAAAAGGTAACTGATAAATAAGAGGGTTTATTAACTTTATTGGCATTTTTAAAAAGTGAAGAATGGTTGCTAACATATTATGTATTTTCTTGATCTCATACTCTCAGAGTATTGTGTGAAAAAATCACGGTAAAAGAGGGAAAACGAAAGTGATGTTTGCAAACACATTGCACTGACGTTGTAAACAGTATTAATATCCAGGGGTTAGTTAAAAATACGAACACTTCAATCGTAAATATCTTTACAACGAAAGGGAAATTTGAACAAAACACACATGTTTAATGATTCGATTGGATGTACACAACAAGGTATGGGATAACCCATAGTTTTCTAATGAGGTTTAGTGTACTTTAATAATGTTACTAGATCCCTTTAAAACATCGGATCCAATCGGCAGAAATGTACTTATTGACTCTCCTTTGTTTACAAATATTTAGTTGTTTATTTGTTGTGTTCTAAGTAAAGATAATATTTTCACCTTTTCCTTTACCTTTATTTCTTACAATCACAGATTGTCTGAGTAATCCCTGCAAGAACAACGCTACGTGTGTGGAAACACTGTCTGGATACGAGTGTATCTGTGCATCGTACTACACAGGGGCAAATTGTGAAAATGGTACGTACTTCATTTGGCATAGTACGTATTTGTCTTCTAAGACGTTTTCACGACGTAATACGACGAGCTTAAAACCAAACAACAGTTACTGTCATTTGGCTTTAAGCTAATCGTATTGTGAAACGCTCAACACACAGAAAATAAAATGTACACTCTTAATACCAACCATCTGACTATGTGAAAGCAAATGGCCCGGATTCACAAAGGAGGTTTGTGTAAACCATGGTCTACATGTATGGAGTGCTGCTCGTAGACAAGTACAATAATTTATAATGATATGACTGTTAGTGCTTGCTAACCAGCAAATTACACCATCTGAGACAACAAACATTTATTTGGTGCCTTTACTAGTTGTATAGCATCAACAATTTTAACAAGTAAGGAGTTTACATTTTTTTCTCCATCAGGTTACAAATGGTACTCCATAGATGTAGACCATGATTTAAACCATGGTTTACACACACCTCCTTTGTGAATTCCACCCTATAATGTTTACTAATATGGGATTATACAGATTTGGCCAAGGTACCGCCAAATGATCTGAAGATACAAGTCGATATCACCGACGGTTGTACTTTGAACTGTTCGTGCGCACAATACAAGCAACACCCCGCCGCGCATGGCAGAAAGGCTATAGCCGATCGGCCGGGAAAGTCTTGGGCGAAACAAGCTGTGTGCCGCTCATTCTAATGGGCGGCGCATGGAAAGTTTCCCTTATTTTTCCTTATTTTATGATGCTATGGTTCATAATTTACCACATAAATGATCTGTTATACTAACTCAACCATGTTGATTCGTGGATTTTCAGTGGATTTTCCCATACTGTTCTATAGCTTTATGATTCTCCCAGGAGTCTTTTCCTGCTTCATAAGCGAAACTAAGTATCACTAATTTGTGTGGTCTTACCAGTGCTTACTGGCTTATAGGATGAATATTGGTTGTGTTGTTCCATCTACATAGATTCACTCCAGTACTGCCCTACAAACTGGAAACTGGGCCACGGGAAGTGTTACCTCTTCACCCGCAAGCTGATGGACTGGCAAGATGCTAAAGAGTACTGCGGCAACTTGGCCGAGGTTTGTCGATCATTTATTGCCAAAAATCACAATAAAACGATAGTATGGCCAGTGTATATTTATCAGAAATAATAAAATGTTACACAACTTGAACTCAATTACCGAAAATTGACAACTTGGAGGGAAGTCAAACGCTTGCATTTCTGCTCATTGTGGTTACCATGGTTACTGGACATTTTATCGGCAAACGTTTATTTCAAACAATCTGTAAGAAAGAAATGCAACGCTAGAATGTTCTCTTGCTGTTACTGATAGTGATTTTTCGTGAGTTTCGTTCGAGGCCATACATGTCATATCGTTGAGTAATAATAAACCGCTTCGCGTACCGTAGTAGTCCCCGGCCTCGTCGGCCTGTTGCCGTACCGTATACATCCGTATTCACGCTCGTTTAGTATCGTTTGCAACCGAATGCAAAAAAGGCCCGTTGATATAAAATACAAAAAAGCGAAGCATAATCATTATTTCGTTTCATTCAACATGCAGAATATTTCGTTATATCGATAGTAAGATCAATATTGTATCGCATTTGCCTTTGTATCTTTTGGGCGGTCTATGGGAAATGTATACACACATTCTGTGCATTAAACGAAGCTACCCAGTGCAACGTTCAGTATACTGAAATACGCAACGGCAATCAACCAATAGGAATGCTCAATTTCCCATAAGTATGACGTCATCATCTCATATAAGAAAATATATAATGTATTGACATGGTTTTAGAAAAACAGGACAATTTTGACAAAACAAATATATATCTACATAATTTTCATAATTGTGGATTAATATCACATTATAGAAATATAAATTATGTTCGAGTATCTGTGTAATCATTTTGTCGAAAGTTTTGAACTCATGTGTCTTTAAACAATCCCTTGTTTGTGTCACTAAGGTTTGGTACGGGAACGCGTTTCGATACCCATCTCTCCTGTACATCGATGGTGATGCTGAAATCAGTGTCTTCGGGGAGATCAAGCCCGACAGTAACCTCTTCTGGTTGAATTGCAACGACCTCGAGGCAGAGGGCGAGTGGACCTGCGAAAGGGATAGAGCTGGAACCCTCGGTTTCTACCGAAGTAAATATATCATAAACCATACCTGTACACATAATAAGCATGCTAAGTGAATCTATACTGACATCTGCAAAACTGACGAAATAAGGATTTCTGTCATCGGAAATGTCTAATTATTGGCTGTGACAATCCCACGGTAAATTAGTGTCATATGACGGAGAATTTAGCGAAAATTCAACGTGATATTCGCTTACTCAATGTATGACTTTGTAGACAATTATAATAATCCACTAGATACGTATCGGTCCTAACATAATATTATTCATATTATTTATGAATAATCTTCCTTTTATTGACAAGCATGGTAGAGTAGTTATGTATGCAGATGACACTGCCATGAACCTGTCGATGCCAAGGATATTACAAATAAATTAAACTTTGATTTAGCTATTATTTTGAACTCGCTACTTAGGAAATTAACTTACTCTCAATACCGATAAAAGACAGTTTGGAGCGCCACAAAAATTGGCGGAGATGAATCACGGAACATTATTAAGGTAAACACTGAACAAATACAACCGATAGACAGTGTAACATAATTAGGTGTTTTCATTGACCAACACATATCGCGAAAATACGACAATATGACAATAGCAATTAATACAAAATGACTCGGGGATTGTACAGGATTTGCAGGCTTAATAGGATAAAGCCTTCTCGTGCAACTTGACCCATGTAATATACGATGATCTAGTTAACAGTAAGGGTTTATTTTAAAATCATACATACCTTCAACCTTTGTTAAGATTTGTACTACAACCGTTTACAAAATATGATTATAATTTTTTTTAATGATAAATATAATTATCTTTTAACTTTGCATTGCAGAGTTAACTTTGCATTGCAGAGTTAACATTGCAAAGTTAACTTTGCAGAGTTAACATTGCAAAGTTAACTTTGCATTGCAGAGGAACTTAACGAATAGTAACCTTAGCCTGATTGAGAGTTATAGGTATGATAAAACTACAGAAACAATATCAGAAAATAAACGATTTAATACCAGAACAGTAATAGTTTCGACTGTTATGAACATACATGCAATTTGTTTTGTTTCAGACTGGGGCAGTGGTGAGCCGACTAACACTCTTGGGATGGAACACTGTGCACACACATCTGGTGAGATACCCCCTGGAAAATGGAATGACCGGAAATGCAAACCCTCTTCGATACACCCAGAAGTGGTATGCCAAATTTTGGTGGACTGAAGGTAGCAATCATTCGAGGCGATTCAAGAAAATTCTAATTGAAATGGACACGGGGTAATCATCAGTAAAATAAGCTATATTGTTACAATGTTATAGATGTATTGTTTCGTGTGTTTAATGTGTAGACTTGGTTCCAAATGTCGTAGCGTGGCGAGTTCTAATGTTATTTATATTAAATGGTCGAAGCACACATCACTAATCAAAATCATTCTCCAGCAAAAAGGGTTGCATCCAAATAATAATAATCATTGCAAATAAGTATTCATGTTATAACGTTTATTTGAACTAACTACTAACGGAGGACAACTCTCAGGTTCCGGCGACTAAGCATTAAGGTTCATATAAAATACAACTCAGCACTTTAAATATTACTGTAAACTCAGAGCGGTAACATTGTAAGAATCAAATACTGTATAAGAACTCTCAACTATGAATTGCGGAGTGCAGACTGTAACTCTTATGTCTAAACTCTAGACTGTAAACTGCGAACTCCTGATTCTAACTCCGAACTCTGACTGTAACTATGTCTGTAACTGCTCCGAACTGCGAACTCCGAACTCTTAACTATACCGACTACGAATTGTAAATCCCAAATGCAAACTGCCCTGGTCCGCTCATTGCTGGGGTATTTATACTCCAGGGGCGATCTATAGCGTGCCCGATAAATCGAGGCTGGCCTCGACATGCATCACAGGTCAGTTTAAGGACAACCACTAAACTACTAAGCCACTTCATATAACCTTGTCCTTATACGGGTCAGTCTGTACAGGGGTGAGGAACGAAAGTGGGCCATGTTTACGTATACGAATGTAAAACTAAAGCAAGGTTTAAGGGGAGCGAAAGGAGATCATGTCAGCAAATGTTACAGACTAAACAAAATAACTTATTGGGGGAGGTTAAAGGCGCATGTCACGAATCAGCATTTTAGAAACAGATAGTGGGTGATGCTTAAAACAGAGGGGAACAAGAGGGCGAGGGGAGAAAGGAGATGATTTGGGTAACAGTATCACATTGTGTTTCCGAAATCCGTAACAATATAATTATATCACGTTCCTTATTCAGTGTGCGGGTAAATAAATCTGACATATTTAAAGGGGTATTGATCATAAATTGAGTTGAATTTGGTATGATTATAAAGTTGATCTTTTACTTTACAAGCCTCGAGCAATTCGGAATTTAATTTTGTTTTATATGAGTTGACAAATCGAAATTTATAATGAGAAAAAAAGCCTCGGTATAATCCCGGTATAATTTATGCGGTAGATGAAACAGCTCCCTCTAGGGTGACGTCACCAGAAAGACACCGTTTACGACTCCGCTAAGTCGCTGTATTTGGGTATTGAGACAGTGTTCAATATATTCCTCTTTTTTTAATTTGTTGATGAGTGAGTACTTGGAAAGTAATATTTTCATATTATGTGTGATGTCAGCTTTCTGTAAAGATATATTTTGGCTAACATTGGGCTTTTCAATAAATCTCTGCCGTATTGATATACAATTTCTGTCATATTTGGAATGAACTTCCATGCGACATCAAATGGACATTGTCACGATATAGTTGTATAAGAAATATTTACCAAATACGTATGAGTCAGTCGGCGTTGCTGTTGTTGTATAACCTTGATTGATTTGTTGTAATACAATGTATATACATGTATTTTGATTGTTTTGAAATGTTTACACGAACTCTTGTTACAAGGGCTAGTTTGACTAGCAGGTTTGCTATTTTCTAGTCCCTTTTACCAATTGAAGAGTAAATTGTTAAATAAACCGAACACAAAAAGTAACTTCACCCCTAAGCAATTGCCCATAATTTCATAACCGACAGAGATATTCATTACTTTATGGCTGAATGAGCACAGATTAAAGACAAAATGGCCCAATTCAAAAGTCACAAGGTACTGCGCGTGCCTGTACATTGTTGTGAATCCGCACATGTGGCGGAATGCATTGATCATGGTTTATTAAACAATGCTGTTTGATATTCCATTCATTTTGATTTTTTGATGGCACATGTGGTAAAATGCATTAATTGCAATTGTAATACAGTGCATTTTTTTATTGTCCAACTCTCAATAATTTGTAATGATGATAATACTTTTGCGAATTTTGAAATATGACAATTTTTTCTGTAATGTGTGCTCACTCAACCATGGATTATTGGTTACCTCTTATTTGTACACATTGTTTTCCTAAGTACCATATGGATATATTGGCAAGACGAAATCTTGAAACGATTCTTGGTTATGAAATTATGGGCAATTGCTTAGGGGTGAAGTTACTTTTTGTGTTCGGTTTAGTTTACATAATTATGTTGTTTTGTATAGGTAAAATAAGTAGATTAAATTCAATTTAAAACAAATAAATTGAAGTCAATGTATGATAATTACGCGGATTACTCCTAAGTTTCCTTCATATGACACATATAACTGTTTACAATGATACCATTAACATTCTGAACTCATCATATAAGTCGCATTGAAATAATTCATTATTATAAGTTAGATGGTTTTATACGCAATGTGAGAGAATTGCAACTGAACTAGCAAATAATAGAACAACATAAACAACAATGGAAATACTTACAAAATATGCGAAATTTATAACTACATCTTCAAATGAAAGGTTAGTCACCAGAACTTGTGAATTATTCTGTAAATGCTTGTAATAATAATTAAATGATGCTTGAATGGTATACAACTTAAATAAGCTGATATGAGCTGTACAAACAAAACAATCATCTCTTATTAATCCTACGTTCTCAAACAGTCCGAATAACAATTTTTTAGACCGTCTCTGACAATTTTACTGTACAGAATTCATTTACATGGAAATACAGGAGTTTTTGAACGGCGTTTTGAGTCGCCATTTCCCTTTTGTCCCACCTCCGCAATATGCGGTTAGCTAAACAAATTCCATCTGTGAATTTCATGTCGGACTGCAAGAAACATCTGATATGAGCATATGGTAGATGAATTTCAACGGAAACTATCCAGCATGCAGACGTGTACAATGGCTTGGTGGGGTATCATTATAATATAGAAGTCTACGTGTATTTTAGATTATAATACAAATAATAATAATGATATGTATTTAAGCAACCAAATTTCACATTCGCAGCTACAAGCTGAGTTTAAGTGGCTTACACTAAAAAACAACTATATTTACAAACATCAAAATAGCTATTCGAAATCACGAGGTATACAGAATGTTCGTTTGTATACATACAATAATTAGAGAAAGAGATTATAATAAAAAGTTAATAATATCACGAATTTGCCGTAAGTTATGTTTTAATTGGTTTATATTGATACAATGCACATTTAGTTAGATTCATAATGAATACTATTATATAATACTACTATGGTAACATGTTTAAATTTTTGTTTCCTAATGCTGACCATTACCAGGTGATATTTAAACAATTCATAATAGCTAACTTTGATATTAACTGATTTATAAATGTTCATTATACAATTGTAATAATATAACATACTAACGACATAATAATATAAATGGGTAATTGTGTTTATATCCACACAAGCATAACGGGATTCAAATTAAACAGCTTTCAATAGGATCAGTATCACCATTACACGTGACATAGAACGACATGCAAACATATAATCTTTGTACGTATGAATTACTATAATTGATATGGGCAAGCTAAATATTTACGAACCAGCTTTTCATGGACGTAGTAGGAATTAAGCGTCGATGTTGTATGTTATATTAGTTTTATTGCACTCAGTTTCCTCAATACTTGTTATTACATATGAGTATGTACAATTTTTCGGAAATTAATACATATAAACTTACATAAAATTAGAGTTCAAATTGATTTAAATGAATGTGTTTATTCCTGTACGCAATATACAATTTGACCATACACCACATTACTTGCAATTAGCAACATTTAAGTCAAAAGTCATGAATAATAATCTACGTAATTGAAGAATAACCACAAGTTATAATATTTGTCCAAATCAATTAACCAATGCAATGCATAGAGGTGACTACACATGCCTACGGTAATATGAAAATGGAAAGTTCCTTATTTGGATGTTGATTGTGTAATTTTCTAGATAGCTACGAAGCTTATCAATGTACTACTATTGCTAACTATAATTTCTGGAATGAAAAGTTGATTTAGCGCCTTATGGAACTAAGTTCTTCATAATATATGTACAATTAGAACACAACATACAATTAACCTTCAGTTATCATTAACCAGTCTGTAATATGGTAACTAACTAGTGTATTACATGCATCTACGCATCTATTTGCCATTCTCATTCGGATATAGTACAATGTAAAGAAAGTTAGGGACATTGTGCCATATCATAAACGGCACTAAAATACCAATCGGATTCCAAGTTTATATACAAATTTTTCTCGCTCCACAATTGATCGAAAACTATGGAATAGTCTTTAGACTGAAATACAAAATTATCCCTCACTTAAACATGTTAACTCCTTAAGTGCCAAGCTCGCATTTTTGCGAGTTAGAATACACACAAATTCCATAGAGCATGAAAATCCCTGGCACGTTGCCGTAACATGTCATTTCCCCGTTCTGTACCTTAAAATATGAAGGTATGTTTGCTGCTGCATTACTCTAATATGTATATTGAATGTATTTACCATGGGATAAGCCGTCGATATGCCATTGGCCTTTGTTTATCCTCCCACTTCATGATATTATCATGTTTTGTTTATTTATCTGTCTAACCTTTTGTTTATATTTGTTGAGTATTATTCTACATGTGTTCTTATTAAATGTGGAAATAAATAAATCGAATTGAAACAAAATTGAATACCTGTCTGTGCTGCATCCAGTGGGATGTAAGTTTGTTTGATAGCGTAAATGCCTTCCAGCCTGTTTGGTCTCTCCTGTGGGTGCGAGTTCCAGAAGTCATTCGAATTGAGGAGGGATGTACCAAACTTCATGCATGTTTTATTTCAGTGTTGTGACAGTCGTAACACTCCAAACATTATCCTACGATTTATAACATGTAAGCCGAACACAACAAATAAATACCCCCTAAGCAACTGTTCATAATTTCATAACCGATAATCGTTTCAGGATTTCGTCTCGCCAAAATATGTATATGGTAGTTAGAAAAACAATGTAAACAAGTAAGAGGTAACCATTATTCCATGGTTAAGTAGGCATACATTAACGAGAAAATGTAATATTTCAAAATTCGCAAAAGTAATATTATTATGCAGTTTATTGAGCATTGAGAAATTTCAAATTGCACTGTTTCACAGTCAAAATGAATGCATTTAACCACATGTGCCATTGACAAACCGAAATGGATGTAATATCAAAAAGTATTGTTTCACAAACCATACTCAATGCTGTTTCACAGCAATGTACAGGCATGCGCAAGTTATTGTGATTTTGAATATTGGGTCATTTTGTTTTTAAGCTGTGCTCATTCAGCCATAAAGTGATGAATATCTCTGATTTTCACAGATAATGAAAATAACAACTGTTGATATGTTGTGGTAAGACGACATTTTGAAATAATTATTGGTATGAACAGTTGTCATGAGGGTAGTTTTATGTTCGTATTTTTAATGGGGATCAAGGATCAGCCTTAGTGCTCTATGTTTGACTCCTTCCAGTGCATTTGTTAGAGCCACTTATGTATACAATGCCACCGCAAAATACGATGGGCATGGTCAAGTACTCTATTGTGTGTGCGTGCGCAGCAATGGCATCCTACCAATAGCTGCATTGCAAGTGCCTGGCATCTACGTTAAGAGCTAAATTGATGTTGTACAGTTATTTGGCCGAGTAACGAGAAGAATTGCAAAATGATAGTCAGCAACTCAATGCAAGGTTAAGATAGTTAACAATCCAAAATCGAACCTTCGGAATATCGAAAAACAGAACCATGTTTCATGCTTCTATTGATAATGCACATTCAACACGGCATGAGAGAACCACTAATTCTGTTCGGGGGGATTTGGACTATGTTAGTAGGGTTGGTAAGGGCCAAAAATATGGGTGTTCATTGCAATTTTGGGTACGATTGTTTTACTTGGCACACACATTCCTTGGATCAAAAGAAGAAAATTCATCCAAAGAGACACTCTGTAGCTATGCAAATTTGGCCTAATATCCCCAATTGATGCAAATTTATTCATGAGAATGGGATAATATATGAACATTTTGTTTTTGTTTAGATATTTTAGAGAGAACATATTCATTGGATCAAAAGAAGAAAATTCATCCAAAGACGCACTCTGTATCTTTGCAAATTAGGCCTAATTTCCATAATTTTGGAAAATGTATTAATGGGAATGGGATATCTATGCCAATATTGTTTGTATTGACATATTTGAGAGAACATATTCCTTGGATCAAAAGAAGAAAATTTATCCAAAGAGACACTCTGTTTCTATGCAAATAAGCCCTAATTTCCATAATGTATGCAAACGTATTCATGGGAATGGGATATTATATGAAAATGGTGTTTGTATTGACATATTTGAGAGATCATATTCCTTGGATTAAAAGAAGAAAATTAATCCAAAGATACACTCTGTATACAATGCAAATTATCCATAATTTCCATAATTTATGCAAATGTATTCATGGGAATGGGATATTCTATGAAAATTGTGTTTTTATTGAGATATTTGAGAGAATAACATTTGGAAATAGATGACCTAGGGTATATCAAGGACAGTGGATCAATCTAGCATATTATTTTAACCTTTGGTGGCCATCTAGTCCCTCATATCCAATATGGCCGTTGACAGG
The DNA here is from genome assembly GCA_037951105.1 of Echinarachnius parma. Taxonomy (NCBI): domain Eukaryota; kingdom Metazoa; phylum Echinodermata; class Echinoidea; order Clypeasteroida; family Echinarachniidae; genus Echinarachnius; species Echinarachnius parma. The sequence continues at coordinate 8,879 of JBAMJV010010859.1, read as the reverse complement.
AATTTTGGATTGTCTTACTTTTGAACTATTCATGGTACAAACATGTGTGATGTGTATATTTCAACAATTGTATGGATATCTGAATACATTTTTGACTTATCCTTGGAACAAACTAAGAAGAATCATCAAAAGAAACATACTTTATCTATGTAAATTTGCAAAATGTGCATAATGTTTTAATTAGTGCACAAAAATGTGATATATTATGAATTGCAGTCTTTATCGAAATAATTGATGGGTTAACTTATGCAAATTGATGAACTAAGGCAAGTTAGAGTAAACAAATAATTTAAGCAGGTTATTGTCAGCATTGGCAGCCATCTTTAAGATGACGGCCGCAGGAATGTTAAAATTCACACATTTCGTCTTACTTTATAGCGAACCATGATCAAACGTGTGTGATATGTCATTTGATATCAGTTCATTGTTATCAGAATCCATTATGTGCACATCCTCCAACCAAAAAGAGAAGATTCACCTAAAGAGACACACTCACTCCATCTATGTAAATTAGCCTAATTTGCATAGATTCAGAGTGTCTCTTTGGATGAGTTTTCTTCTTTTGATCCAAGGAATATAATCTCTCAAATATATCAATAAATACACCATGTTTATAGATATCCCATTCCCATTAATAAATGTGCATAAATTACGGAAATTAGGCCTAATTTGCATAGATACAGAGTGTCTCTTGGATGAATTTTCTTCTTTTGATCCAAGGAATATGTTCTGTCAAATATCTAAATAAAAACACCATTGTCATAGATATTCCATTCCCATGAATACATTTGCGTACATTTTGGAAATTAGGCCTTATTTGCATAGATACAGAGTTTCACTTTGAATTAATTTTCTTCTTTTGATCCAAGGAATATGTCAATAAAAACACAATTTTCATGGAATATCCCATTTTAATTAATAAATTTGCATCAATTATGGAAATTAGGCCTAATTCGCATAGATACAGAGTGTCTCTTTGGATGAATTTTCTTCTTTTCATCCAAGGAATATTTGTGCAAAGTAAAAGAGTCGTACCCCAAAAATGCAAAACCACCCTACTATGTTACTAGATCCCTATCGATGAGAGTCCAGTTAAAATGTATCCATTGTTTGCTAGCCTCAGTCCACTGTGATTCGGCACACTGCTTGCACGGTAGATGCACAAGGTGCATCATTCCAATATCCGGGCGGTATTTTCCAGATAGAACCACAATCCTCAACCCCACGGGCGTTATCCGGCTGTCCATAACTCCATTCTAAATGCAATTAAACACCAGTTAAACCGTATTATTGCTTTTGGCAATTTCTATTACAGTTTAATGTTATGTTCTGTTCACGCTTCCGTACAGGGTAACTGTTAATTCCTTATGATAAGCGGTTCATTTGAATTCGTGAAATTAAGCTGAAGGCTTAAAACTATCGTTCATATCTATATTTCCTTCATTCTATTTAGCTCTTCGGTCAAGTACGTTAGCACTTATTGCATTCAATTTAAGAAGCAGGCTATTATTATTCAATTTTGCCAACCGAACTCACGGAAGGCGTTATTACGTAATCACGAATTTTCTCGCTTTAGATTGAGTGACAATTTTACGAAATAAAAGCACATGCTAAATCGAATGCAAACAAAATGTTTTCGAATGATTGTTATATGAATTAAAATGCTAAAACACGAATTTGAACTACAAAATACAGCTGCGGTGACAAAATCGGCGAAATTAAATGCCAACAGTATGATTACGCGTGGCCAAATTTCGAAATTGACCGAAAAACCCTATATTAAATAAGAAACATGAATTGTTTTTGAAAACACGTGTTTAAAGTTTTCTTGTACGTATGTTGCAATATGTTATACGATACACGAATGTTATAATAGTCAAGACGTGCAGAGCTTTCAGATCTAGCAGATCCTTTGTCAAGACGAAAACTGAGTATTATACCAAAACATGGACCTATATATACCTAACAAGCAGAGGGAATCTGGGAACAGGTACAAGCTACAGTTAAAGGTTAATCTGTAAAGTGTCAGATATTGCCCAAAATGACATTTGAGACTACAATCCTGTACCAAAATCATTGTAAGCTATATCCGAATGGCGTGGAAGTTTCATTGAAAAAGAACACTGTTTTCCTGGTTAAAAAAGCGAAAATATGAGTCAGCTCTTACAACGAAATACTGTATGACGTTATGAGGTTTATGACCGTTCATTAACGCTCTTGAGCTGAATGATAGATTTCATCATACTAAAGGGGCATATGACAAAATCTAACCTTATTTTATTCTTCTCTTACCATCAACTAAATAACAGGGTAGAAGAGAAACGAGGAAGCTCCAAGAAATGTCCGTGGGGTTAGACACTTTGCAGGCATCCCTTTAACAAAGCAACAAAGGGAGGACACCTTGCGCATAGTTTAATGAGGTTATACGGGATCGGGCTAGAGTAAACAGGAACAAAAGAGCACGAATGAGGGCTGGTCGTGACAAAAATAGGGAGTCAAGTGTAGGACTTTGAAGCTAGGGGAAAAGTGAGGCATTGGTAGGCACTGGGACAAATTATATATATCAAATAGGTATTTAGTATATACCTGTACGAAGTAGAAAGCAAACGCCAGGTATCAATCCATGACAAGAAAACACATCAATTAGCTTATTGCCGCTAAAAGCATGGTATTGTTCGGAAATGGCTCTAGTTCGCAAGTATTTATTTGTCGGGATTGTATATGCTTTTGCCCGGATATAACGTTACATTTTAGATCGAGCTAAAACCAGCCACGTGTGGTAGGTTAATATCATATAATTGGTTTTAACTTCGTTACTAATGAATGAGTAGTTATATCATGGTTAACCTGTTCCCTCATACAGTGAATCGCACATAGATTAGATTAAGAACCTACAAGGTTCTCGTAACCCCTTTTAACCCGTTCCCTACGATATTCTGAAATCCCTTATGTTGTGTATAGCCCTGTTAGCAAATAAACGGATTTATCTTAATTCGGTTATCGATCACTAGGGTTTCATTCCTTTCGGGATTCTGAAATCCGTTTGGTTGTGAAAAAAAAGCCTTGTACGCAGGGCAACGGATTGATTATACTTCGGTAATCATTTAGCATACTTCAGGTTCCGTTTCTTTCGGGATTCTAAAAATCCCTACGGTTGTGTACATAGCCATGTAAGCAAATCAATGGATTTATCTTACTTCGGTAATCACCGATGGTCCCGTTCCTGTCCTGTTCGCAGGTCCACTGGCCTTCCGTCTCTAGGTCGTTGCAGTTCAACCAGTAGGTGGTTCCCGCGGGAACCATGTTCACAAAGAGGTTATGTTCAGCAAGATCCTCGACGTACAGTAGAGTTGGATAGCGCCACGCATTCGCATACCAGACCTTTTTGAGGAGTGAGTAATGGACATGTAAAACAGCTTAATTAATCTATCGAATTCATTGTAAAGTGATCTTTAAACTTTGTCGACATGCGCAATAAACTTGTGAAGGGTATATCGTATATTTATAAGTGGTCTTAACGAATTCCATGGAAAATTAACGTTATATGACCAATTTATTTGAATTTGATATTGCACATTTTATCGTACTCAAATATTTTGTATTTCAACTTGAACAAATAGCCAGCTTCTTAAACAAATAGCCAGTTTCTTAAAAAAAAAAATGAAACAGGAAACGAAACATGAACGTGAAACACAAAACCTCTCACTAGTTTAATATCAACACGAATCACTCCATATTGTGTTGCATGTCTACTTCGTATTAAATACCATCAATGGATACAATCACTTTGTTTACATGTGCAAACGGTGATGAAAGGTGTATACAATATGAATAGTTGTGTTATAATATGTCAACTGAGTAATGTGTGAAAATTTCATGTTAAATGGCTAAGCAATGAGCGAAAATGCGAAAGAGAAATTCGAAAAATCGAAACCTGTCGCATGCGTCTAGAGTTCCAAGTAAGTTGTGAGGACCTCGGCAATATTACTGTATCTCTTTATTATTTGACGGTGATGTTTTGGCAAATATAAATGTATGCATTAATGTTTGCTGCACTGAGGATCTGTTGTGAGAAAATCAGGCGATGTATCCCCTGCAAAAAGCCGAGCAAATCTAACAAGTATCCCGGCAGAGAAGATGTGCCCAGTCGCGATAACAGAAGTAGTATTACTTTTAATACGAGTGGGTTAAATAGCTCGTATACGATGCTCTATGCGATGTGCATATTCAAAATACATACAAAAACAATTCTTAAAAATCAACTACCAATTGATTGGATCTAATCATCTGTGTTTTGTAGTGAGTAAAGTATTCAAACTAACTAACAACTATACACAAATCAGAAAAAACAATGGATTCATAAACATCGGCCAATCTACCGCAGTAGTCCTCGGCTTCCTGCCAGGTAATCTTCTGCCGGATGAAGAGTAGTAGTAGTTCCGGTGGCCCAGCGACAACACATGTACAGAATTTACAAACCTCCGACAAGTTGCCATAGTATTCTTGGTGTCGTATCAGGTCATCACTTACAGGGTTAAAAGGTAGCAATTTCAGTGGTCCAGTGCCCAAGTTATACGGCCGTACTGGGTACAATTGTAGTAGATGGAATCTATCGTGCATACATATAAAGGACTGACAAACCTTGGCCAAATTAGCGCAGTAGTCCTTGGCATCTAACCAGTACATCCTCTGTCGGGTGAAAAGGTAGCACTTTCTGTAGCCCAGTGTCCAGTTGGTAGGGCAGTACTCCAGTGCATCTGTTTGGTTTAAAGAGACACGCGATTATTTACGTGTTAAAATCATTGCACCGCAGATAGTTAGCACTTTGTGTGCCACTGTCGACTACTTACAATTCTCATAGAACCAAAACTGATAATTTATTATGTAATGCATAATATGTACATGTGGAATGCATGGTGCAGAAATGTGTAAACAGTATTACCAACACGTAATGCCTGTCGGTCAAAAAATAAGTTTAATGGAACCACCAGACATAAAACAATACATAGTTGTTCGTTGTGGTGCCGTTGTTTCATAAACAATGCAATGAATCACCGAAGCTCACGGAACCGACAAGGCCGTTGGTGCCGTTAGTGTTTGCGAGCTCGCCAATATATACCTTCGTACGTCTGGAGACAAGTTAAGGATGGTTGATGGATAAATCCCAAACAATGGACTAGTCTAGGTCTGCAGATCCATAAGCAGTTGCTATAGTATCGTGATATATAATTTTTATGGAAAAAATTTGTTTTGAATTTGTTTGTGGAACGGACCACAATAACTATTACGGTTCCTGTTTGCATAATAACATTAGTTTAGTGGGCTGATATTAACTTTGACCATACGTACTTGTCTCACAATTAGCTCCCATGAAAGATATTGTACAGCTGCACTCGTAACCAACGTTTTTTTCCACACACGTAGCGTTGTTCTGGCAGGGATTACTCAAACAATCGGTGTCTGTTCATATATAAATGTACGGTGATTGGTTACAAGAATCTAATTTAAGAATATTCTGCAAAATATGCATACTTATTCCACATGATTGTACACCTTGTCTGAATAAGCAATGTGAAAATTGCATAATTGGTTTGTACATATTAAACTCTTCGGTATAATATTTTAAATTACTACTTGTAAAAAGTACACAGAAATTGTCGGTAGCGACCTTTAAGTAGTCTAACATTATGAGCATTGACATGTTATTGTCATAATGCGCTTAATAAGAATGGCTTATAAGCATAAGGGTAGAAACAGCAGTAAGTGCATTATTGTACAAACTCTATTTCGTGATATGTTTGATGCATACTCGTAAGCAGTTGACTGTTAATTTGCAATTTGAATAATTAAACATCAAATTGCATTTGTTCGCTTCTTGTCGTTGCTATTATTGATATAAACCTATTTATAATACATTAGCTAATTATCTTTGCACGATCAATGACATTATTAATACGGAACAGTCTCGCAGTTTGCTTCCGCAGTCTGAAGTAATGAGCAGTTGTAGTAAGTGCATTAATGTACAAACTATATTTCGTGAAATGTTTAAAGCATACTACTAAACAGTTGATTAGCAATTTGACATCAAATTGCATTTTTTCGCTTCTTGTTGTGGCTATTCATTGCTTTAAAATTATATTTATCATAACATTATCTTATTATCTTTGCACGATTAATGACATTAGAAATACGGACCTGTCTCGCAGTTAGCCCCCGTAAATGATGGTGCACAGATGCACTCGTAACCAATGTGTTTTTCCAAACACGTAGCGTTGTTCTGGCACGGATTATTCAAACAGTCCGTGTCTGTTAAGAGATAACATGTATGTACAGTAATTGGTTCAACTGATGTGCATACACACTATTGAGCAAATTAGTCATACATATTTCACAAATTGTTGTAAACTTAGGTATAGACATATAATTTACACAAGGAATTATTGCTTTGTACATTTAAACACTTTTATAACATTTTAATTCACTTTTCAAAAGTTGGATAGTAAACTGTTATGTTATCTGAAATTATACTCCACATATAGACCGGAGGCCCGCAGGTGTTACACAAATGAACCAAAACTTGTACATTTCTCACACGTTTTCAAAAGTTGACCCAAACAATGTTTAAATAGTTGTTGGTGCTTTCTCTATTGAACTACTATTTCAACAAAATATCATATTCACATAAAACGAAATAAATAACGGTTACAACAAAATTGTAGTGATCGCTCGCTTGTGTTTCAATTGTTGCTTTCTGAATAAAAACAGCCTTCTAACTTTGGTATGTAAGCGTTTCTTCTATCTCTTGGGCATCGTAGAGAAATAATTATTATGTGTAAATTATATGTTAAAGTTATGGTTACTGAAATTCAATTTGACATGCTGTTCAATTATATAATACGTACCTATCTGACAATTAGCTCCCGTGAAAGACGGTGCGCATCTGCACTCATAACCAGAGAACGTCTCCACACACGTAGCGTTGTTCTTGCACGGGATCCTCAGACAATCTGTATCCGTATACAGATAGCATCGATATTCAATAATGAATAAGAAAATCGAATTTGAAAATCCCGCATTTTTGTTTGTTTATTGTATGGCTTGCATATTCATATTTTCAAAACTAAACATACAGATTTGTTAAACCTTTACAAGTTTTATTGTCTTAATCAACTGGATTTACTCTAATTCTACAGGATTGTACAGCAAAATGGTATTTTCATAAAAATTGTGGTTTGGTTTGGACTATCCTAAACACATATATCATAAATCATTGTTATAATGCTTATTTTTCTTGAATTGTATCACTTTAGAATCAATATCAAGTCCATCAAAATGAAATTAATGGTTCAGATAGTTTTGTATTCAGTTTTGAAAGGAATATCACTTTGAAAAAAGAAAACAGCAAGCATTTATATATGCAAGGTTTAATTGGTTGCTAGAGAAAATTATGTTGCTAGGCAACATAATTTGATTAATATTTACTTACAAATTATGTCAGACTGTCCGGAATGATTTTGTCATTTCATTATTAGTGTTTAAATCATTATAAACATACATTGGTTGAAATATTAAATAATTGTTAAGTAACTTTCAGTTGTATTTCATGTGAAAAGGGGCATGTGTCACATAATTGGCGCTGCCATGGTTACGAGCAAATATTTTGATGGGGGGGGTTAGCATTTCTCGGGAGCTGGATTCATGACCATTCCTCTGATACCAAATTTTCCATGCCAGTCCGGGGGTGCAGCAAAATCCTAAAATAAAGCTCTTTCTGGACTTGGCTCATGGACTACAGTGCCACATTAGTCGGAAAGCCACATTTTAATTGCTTTTAGGGGATTTTAAAGGAATGTATTAAAAGGCAAATGTCCAACGCCTATAGATTAGCGTGCGCACTGAACAATAGAGCCACATACGTGTACAATGCCACTGCACAATGCAATGGTAATGGGCCAGTACTCTAGAATACTTGCAATCATGTATGAAACTTCAAAGGGGTAGCTTCATTCCAAGCAGTTGGCACGTTATGTGTTAACATTACTTGATTCCAGGAACAACGGGAACAACAGTTTATAATACGCATCGTTTTATATCGAAATACTTCTATAGGGTAGCACTCTTCGCGCCATGTGAGTTGAAGATTAGGATAGGTGCATGTTTATAATGAAAGATGTACCGTAACCATTCCTAGATCAAAGGTGTTCTTTGTCGCCATTTCAGAAATATGCTCATTAGTTTGTCAAGTTCATAAAGGAATAGTACAGATTTGGTTAAACATAACGTTAATAACTAAACGTTGTAAGTTGTCATTAGAAACGTACAGTTACTACAATTCAATGATGCTTGATTGGTAGTAACACATTATCATAACGATGAAGTAACAGCTGTAATCACTTACATAAGCAGCTGTCAATACAAACAGGATCCCACCACAAACCAAGAAGATTTCATAATGTTTATTTCAAAAAAGCAAATGTTATGTTTCTTAAATAATTAGCCATTAGAGAGATCATCAAATACAATTGTTTACAACATTCAAAATTGTATTTGATGATCTCTCTAATGACTAATTATAAAACTTAGTCCCCGAAATGTATTCCAATCCACATATTGATGTTCAAACCGTATCTAAACCGATTTTGATAAAACATAGTTGATTCTGTCTTTTTAATTATGGGCTCCTTAATATGTCAATTTCTCATTAGCTCACAATACAATATTTATCGAAGCTCCCTCTAAACCAAAAACTAATCAAATGTCGAGCTAGTGGAGAGGATTGATAATCTACAACTTGATTCAATACATTGTACGTACGAACTTACTGATCTAGACCCGTCAATAAAACTAATATACGTATAGGTATCGTGTGTTAAATCAAG
>JBAMJV010010858.1:0-26205 GCA_037951105.1 Echinarachnius parma | reverse complement strand
CTTCGTTGTCACGTGGATGCCGATCCCAATCATGACAATACAAATATGTCGGTTGAATACCTCCCTTTCAATGGTGAGGATGTGTAATGAGAATAAATAACTTTTGATGAAAAGCAGAAATATCTAGAGGCTTGCCAGGAGTATTCAGGATAAATCATTGTCTACCAAACAATGCATCGTTGCCATGGGTACAATTTCAATAGGTCACCGCAATTACCGCATGCGATGAGACTTGCCTGAAGTATTCAGGATTAAGTATTGTCTACCAAACCATGCATATTTGGATGCGGTTCGTTATTCCGAAGGTTCGTTATTCCGAAGGTTCGTTATTCCGAAGGTTCGTTATTCCGAACACGCAAATTTCCTATACCTGAGTGTTCGTTAATCCGAAAATGAAATAGGGTTCGTTAATCCGAACATTTGTTGCATTATTCCGAAGGTTCGTTATTCCGAAGGTTCGTTATTCCGAAGGTTCGTTATTCCGAAGGTTCGTTATTCCGAAGGTTCGTTATTCCGAAGGTTCGCTATTCCTAAAATGAAATCGGGTTCGTTATTCCGAAGGTTCGTTATTCCGAAGGTCCGTTATTCCGAGGGTTCGTTATTCCGAAGGTTCGCTATTCCTAAAATGAAATCGGGTTCGTTAATCCGAAAATGAATTTGGGTTTGTTATAATGCTATAATTTCATATAAAGATTGGTCTGGCCAAGGGAGGGAAAGGGGGAGGGGTATGCTTAATGTAGGCTGTAAATTAAATACACAAAACACAAACTATATTATTATAACAAGCCCGATTTAATTTTCGGAATAACGAACCCGATTTTATTTTCGGATCAACGAACCTTCGGAATAACGAACCTTCGGAATAACGCACCTTCGGAATAACGAACCCGATTTTATTTTCGGATCAACGAACCTTCGGAATAACGAACCTTCGGAATAACGAACCTTCGGAATAACGAACCTTCGGAATAACGAACCTTCGGAATAACGAACCTTCGGAACAACGAACCTTCGGAATAACGAACCTTCGGAATACTGAACCTTCGGAATAACGAACCTTCGGAATAACGGACTGTAACCGAATATTTGCCATGGATACAATTTCAATGGGACAATGGGGTGAGCTGCAGCCACCGCACTAACCGCATTCACCGCATGCTCTCTCCAGAGGCGTCGATCCTTGGGGGGGGGGGGGCAGGGGGGGCAGTCGCCCCCCCCCCCCCAATGAAAATATTGGGGGGGGGGCGAACATATAATTTCGCCCCCCCCCCCCCCCCCCCAATAATTCCGAGAATGAGGAAGAAAAAAATCGAGTGATATAATGCCAAAGAGGGAAAGACACATTTATCAATAATTAATCTTCAAAATAGCCTTTTTTTAGTTTGAAAAGGACTGTAAATCTCTTTTTTGCCGCGCGCTTCGCGCGCATTCAGTTCTCATATTGCAAGTTTCATTTTGGTTGCGGGAACTCACCTTTCGAAATGTGTTGGGCAGTGTAATTTCTCAAACGCACACCTCAAACAAAGTTTATTAAACCCTCATCTTTAGATAGTACACCGTCACAGAAAATAAAATAATCTGAAATATATCTTTCAGTCAATTCGGTCCATAAGCGCTGAACGCAAATCAAATTGGAATATCATGTCCCCCCACATTTGAAAGTGGAGGAGATTGTCCCTCTCCCTTTGTCATTATGTATGTTTGGTTCCATAATTATATACTTCATATGACGTGAAATTTCTGTCTCAGGTGTGCACCAAATCGCACAATTGCACGCCCCAAAATACAAAAGCTCCCTACTGTGGGAGGGGGACACCCCCTCCCACACCCCTCTCCCGCTCGGTCGCTTCGCTTCCTCGCAATGTCTCTCCTCCATGCACTTTTGAGAAGTTGTTGCACCCTTGCTTAGTTTCATGGGAGCCCAATGCCCTAGACTATATAATCCCCTCAAAAAAAGTTCGGAAACTCAAGTTTGATCGATCATATCTCTCGTATTTTTTAATAAGAATACTCGAAATCCGTGTCACAATAAAGCCTCATTATATACCTTTCAAACGGTGCATTATGTGTAGTGATTATGCAATTGGGGCGATTGCAATAGCCCAGAGAATAGGGGGAGGCAGGAAGTGAAATCTCGCAAAATGGCCCCAATGCATTCAATTTACGAGTGCATGACTGTGTTGATCAGTTTTCTAAAGGTTAACATTCTATTGAATACTGCCACCCTTTCCATTCATCAAAATTGTTGAATTTTATACCATTTTAATGGAAATTATCTCTTCATTACGACGGCATATTAATCGTAAGGATTATGCAAATGTGGTGTGTGCAGCGAACCGGAATATGGAGATGGGTCGAGTGTGAAATCAGACAAAAAGATATGGAGTTGACAAAAAATCAGAGCGTTGAATTTTTGTATAGCTTTTGGGAGGATTTTTTAGCATTTCAAATAAAATATTCATGATTTAAATTCATATCAACGGAAAGCCGAACAACTCTTCTGTATGAAAATGTGACATTTATAATGATTTTTGTAAAGGGCGGCTGCAGGGAAGTGAATGGAAGGGAGCCTCAAAAGTGACCCACTTTGAAACGCTCTGATTTCAATGCACTATGCATGCGTTTTCAATTGAATTCCTCTCATTCATGGCCAACTCATTCAAGTCGCATTAATCCTCTACACAATGGTATACAGTTACCGACACCAAATCAGAGCGTTTTGAAATGGGTCACTTTTGAGGATCCCCCACATTCATCTCCCTGCAGCCGCCCTTTACAAAAATCATTATAAATGTCACATTTTCTTTCAAAAGAGTTGTTGGGCTTTCCGTTGATATCAATTTAACTCATGAATATTTTATTTGAAATGCTAAAAAATCCTCCCAAAAGCTAAAAAAAAATTCAACGCTCTGACTTTTTGTCAACTCCATATCTTTTTGTCTGATTTCACACTCGACCCATCTCCATATTCCGGTTCGCTGCACACACCACATTTGCATAATCCTTATGATTAATATGCCATCGTAAGGAAGAGATAATTTCCATTAAAATGGTATCAAATTCAACAATTGTGATGAATGGAAAGGGTGGCAGTGTTCAATAGAATGTTAACCTTTAGAAAACTTGTCAACACAGTCTTGCACTCGTAAATTAAATGCATTGGGGCCATTTTGCGAGATTTCACTTCCTGCCTCCCCCTATTATCTGGGCTACTGCAATCGCCCCAATTGCATAATCACTACACATAATGCACCGTTTGAAAGGTATATAATGAGGCTTCATTGTGTCACCGATTTCGGGTATTCTTATTAAAAAATACGAAAGATATGATCAATCAAACTTGAGTTTCCGAACTTTTTTTGAGGGGTTTAGATGGCTCTATAGTTTACAGGATCACGTGGATCCATCTCATGCAAGGCTCAATCTTTTCCTCGCTATGCCCTTTAAAAATACGTTACGAGTAGATTCACTATTTTATACAATTTTAACACCCATGATAGGAGTTGCAAATGTCTGAAATCTAAAAGCTTCTGGGGGCTCCGCCCCCTGGACCCCCATTATTGTCCCCAAATATGGGTGCCCCCCAAAGTCAGGTCTTCGAGCCATCAAGACACTTTCAATGAGCGCATAATAAAACTTCCGGGCATGCCAATGTGGGGCTTTTAGCTCTCTCAGTGGTCACTCTGAATTTGTTCTCAAATTTCGCCTCCCCCATCGCAAAAACGGATCGACGCCCCTGGCTCTCCCTCTCTCTTCTATTGTTTTGATCGCAACGGATTTTGAACCGACTTTTTGATGTTCAAAAACCTTGCGACAAGACTTGCGACGGGAACCTGTCGTCGCAAGAGAACACACGGCGCATGCGTTCCACGTGACCGGTCGTGCTATTGTTTGATCAACAACCCAAAACCGAGCTTATAATGCCTATTAAGCACAATACATCAGATGTAAGGTTTATTTTAGCCGAAATGTAATACACAAAACCTATTTATGGCTATAATTGGGAATTAGACCGAATTTATTGCGATAATTGTATTCTAACGTCTAGTTATTTCGAACATGATCGGCCCTTCATAAGTTATATTGTCTTGTTGCAGGCTGTTGCAGGTCGTGTGACCAAGCCATTATATATTTATCATCTCTGTATTTTGCATAATCAATTAAAAATGTTTCATAACAAAAGGAAGAAGCAATTTGTGTTTTGAGGAAGTTAGATTCCAATCTTTAAACATCAACATCTTGAATGAAAACTCGATATACCACATCATCCGGGCCATTTTACATGTACACAGTTCGCATTATGCCTGGCGCAGACAGAGCCGACTCGACCCGATCGTTTGGTTAGAGCCTGATTAACTCCGTCTGCGTACACACAGTTTAACTCAGCCGTATATGCACACATGAACGTTAATTGTTAAACCCGACTTCAGAAACTGAAATTTTGACTTGAGGTCTAGATTTTAACTAAACCTGACTCCAGAATACGGGCCTTTGTGTTTAACTGTATGAGTGTGCATGTCTTAAATAAGATGAATGTGGTTATGTATGTATGCAATGATACAGCATTTTATTAAAACTAAAAATTTCGTGTTCATACATGTAATACGTGTATCTAATATAACTCGAGTAAAGATAAATGAAGTTTTTCAAGTGCATGGAATGATAAGAGGCTGGACCACAACCTCCGTGATAGCTCGGGGCCAGGCGAGAATTGCTGATACTGTTTTTCACAATCTGAACAGATTAAAACAAACAGAAATTACAAATTTACACTAGAAATTAATTTGCCCTGGGGTACTTTGTTAATAGTGTGTTTAACGTATACATACTAGATATACAGTTTTGATATTTGTATTTGTTTTCCGTATGCAGGGAACGATTTAGATTTTATTGGATATTTTGACAAATTGAATATTTAAGCATTTTCATAAATTAATTTCCATTACACTATGGCCCGTATTCTGACATGTCTGAAGTCAGGTTAGTTAAACTTGGCTTAAGCTAAACTTGAGGTCTAACTAAACTCGCCTTAAAGCTTAACTACAGTCTAAGACAGGTTTACCTCGATTTCAGTTTCTAAAATCAGGTTTAGTTAAACCAGATTCTAAATCTGAAACTGAGGTTAAAGTCATTGACGTATGTGCTGAACAATCAAGCATAGATCAAAACAAGTCACCTGTTCATAACTAATATTTGAAATATCATTGTGTTCAATACAGGGTGGCCCCCCAAAAAAGGAACGGGGCACTTCCCAAAATATAATACCACAATGTTTATGTTCATCGGATAGGATGTCCTTTCCAATGAAAAACGACACCAAGAACAGTAATTTTGGTCAGGTCGTTTTTGTTTACGGACGCAGTGAGTGAGACCATGTCAAGTGCCGATTTATGTCGATTTCGACCTAGTCAATGCCAGTTTAACCGCACTCCTTGCCCGCACTCCTTGCCCGTAATACCATTCAGCGACCATGCCCATTCTCTCGGCACACGGCTGAGTGCACACTAACAATAGTGCGCGATGCTCAATGCTATGAACGGCGGTTCGTGCGATTTATCAAGCGCTGGCTCAATACAAATTGACTAAAAAAAAAGAGAACCTGACATGGTGTCACTCACAGCGCCCTAAAACAAAAACTACACGACCAAATTGACTGTTCTTGGTATCGTTGTTCATTTGAAAAGAAACTCTATCCGGTGGACATAATACATTTGTTACTATATTTTGGGAAGTGCCCCGTTCCGTTTTTTTTGGGCCACCCTATATAGTTTTAATACAGGTACTATTTCTATATGTATCATCTCTGTTTTTTACATTATCAATTAAAAATGTTTTCATAACAAAAGGAAGAATCAATTTGGATTGTTGAGGAAATTAAATGCCAATCTTAAAACATCAATATCTTTAATGAAAACTCGATATACCACAGCATCCGGGCCTTTTTACATGTACAGAGTTCGCATTATGCCTGGCGCAGACAGAGCCGACTCGACCCGATCCGTATGGTAAGGGCCTGATTAACTCTGTATGCGTACACTCAGCCGTATAATGCACACAATAACGTTATCGTTAAACCCGACTTCAGGAACTGAAATTTAGACTTATGGTCTAAATGCCGATTTTAGCCCTGCCTTAAACCTCGCTTAGACCTGAGGTTTAACTAAATCTGACCCCAGACTATACGGGCCTTTGTGTTTAACTGTATGAGTGTGCATGTCATATATTGTTTACTTTTTTTAACAAAATAAGTTGACTGTGGTTATGTAGGTATGCAAAGATATGGCATTTTATTAAAATAGAGCAAAACTGTCTTCATGTTATTATTTCATCTACACATTTAGTACACATACATGTTTTGGAGTGGAAACCAATGAGCGAAGATGAAGAGGTATAATTATCAATTTCCGGTCAATTTAGAAATTTAAAAAATGATATAAAAACATGTTTTAACACATGTACGTTTGATATGATAACCAGTATCATATGCCCGTCGGCAATTTGCGATTCCTATTAATTTGACGTAGCTCCAAGTATTGAGAGGGAGAACGGGAACAAGTCTCAAATAACTTCAACAAATATTTTTATTAAAACAAAAGCGAAACGTTAAAAAATAAAGAAATACATAGTGTAGACAAATAAATATGTCCACGCTACGCCCCTGCTAACGATACAACTTGCACTAATTATTGTATATTTAGTTGTACCTGCAACAGAAGAACGATCACTGAATCACACCATATGTATTCCAAATGCCAATGAAACAAGGGATTACAATAATTATCTTGGAATGTACTTATTAATAATTTATATACGACATGACCTGAAATGTCAATTTAATTTGGGGGGCGTGGGGGGGGGGGGGGGGGGTGGGGGGGGGGGGGGGGGTAGGCGAAATGTTCCGGAGTGATCAATGGGAAAGCTAAAAGCCCCACAGGTGCACGACCAGCATTTGAAGACGGGCAGGTGGTGTAGGGAGCAGAGTCTCAAATGTTTTAGGTTGAAGCAGTTTAGAACTGTCAATATGCATGTAAAAATACATGGTCTATTGTTTTCTTACAAAGATGTCTTTATATAGCGCAGATTAAAAGCGTTTTGATAGTTTGGACCCCGGAATAGGTTACCCACACTGGGGGCCTTAATGGATGTCTAGGGGCTGAGCCCTCCGGAAGCTTCTGGAAAGTACACGTTTATAACTACTTGTATGTATTAAAAAAAGGGTAAACAATAGTAAAAAGGGGATAGAGAGTAAAGTTTCAAGATTATAGGACTGCACAAAGCTCTAACGATACATGACAACATTAATCGCTATAAGTACCCTTACTAGGGGTCCAGGGCAAAGCTTTTGGGTTTTCGAATTTCACCACCCCCATTATATGGTTTAAATGTTTAGAATATTTTGTTCTTTGATGGGTTGATTTTAGCTTGTATGACCCTGAATTAGCGAGAATCCTTGTATGGGTTGTATCCAGGGGGCTTTTATATAATTCATTTGCGAGATTTGTTTGGGGGGCGATTAAGCCCCTTTCAATTTTTAAAAGATCAATTTAGCATTCTTTTCTAGCGGTGTGTGTGTATAAGGGTGTAATATATTGACCGGCATGCAATTTATGGGAGGGAAGCAGGGGTCGACTCTGATAGGGCCCATTAGAGGGTAAAGGGGACAGTTCCCCCCGTGGATTAAGACTTTCTTCAATTTATTAAGCAAAAACCACCTTGATTTGATAGACACACATTATACCTTTCCTCGACCGGTTTTAATATGACCACTACAACTTAAAGGGATAGTTGAGTTCTTGTAAGGAGAGTACAGTTTTAGTGAAACTGAATTTTAGTAACCAAAACCTGCATCATTACATTACAAACTAATAGTTATAACTAGAAAGGAACACAAAATTACAAATGACGTAGTAAAGATCATGTTATCATTAAAAAATAGCCGTTAAAACGTAAGAGGGCGCTCTCTAAACACTCATCGGTTTCAACCATTTTGAATAAAATATTGTGCATGTGATGCTTTGTTGAAATAGTGATTAGATAGAGAAATAACCAACAACTATTTGAATACCTATTTTGTAACTTTTTGAAAAGAGGAAGCATTTTTTTGAATTTTTAACGGCTGGTTCAAAATTCTCTAATAAACCCGGCCCGGGTTTATTACAAATTGTTATATTTATGGATATTTCAGCCGTTTCTGAACCGATTTTGATCAAACAAAGATGATTTTATTGTTTAAATATTATGCTCTTTCAAATTTTACACTCAGTTTTTCATTACCTCACAAACCAATTAAGTAGTCTAGCGCCCTCTCTACCAAAACTCAACTTTCCCTTTAAGGACAGCAACAGCTTCTCAAATGTGGGGGGGGGACACATGCGAGGGAGTGTAGGGATCGTGCGGGGAGGGTGGAAGGGCCAAGTAAAGTTTAATCTGTCATTAAAACTGTATGATCTTTCAATTTGACAGTCAGATTTTCATTATTTCACAACAAAATATTTTGTGAAGTGCCCCCCTTTACCAACTCTCAACTATCCCTTAATAATGTCCATACGACATGACCTAAAATTTAGGCGTCGGAATCGTTGGTGGATATGTACGATGAGAGTCGATCCGTTTTTTTTCTAATTGGGGGGGGGGGGGGGGGGGGGGGGGGGGGGGGGGCGGGGGGGGGGGGGGTGGAGTGGGGGGAGGCGAACTTTCCGGAGTCATCAGTTGGAAAGCTTAAAGCCCCACGGATGGACGTCCATAATTTGAAGACGGGGGGGGGGGGGGTGGGGGGGGGGAGGGGTATTAAATAGTTTTCCACGCGATGACACCCCAGCAGGTGGTCTAGGGGGCAGAGACTCGGGGAAGCTTTTTGGTTTAAGCAGTTTAGAACTGACAAGATGTATGTAGAAATACAAAGTCTGTATATTTTCTTTAAAAACGTTTTTATACAGCACACATTGAAAGCGTTTGATAGCTAGGACCCCTAAATGGGGGAATGGGTTACCCACATTGGGGGCCTCAATAGATGTCCAGGAGGCTGAGCCCCGGAAGATTCTGGATTGTACACATGTATAACTAAAAAGGGGTGCAATATTGTAGGAAGGGAATAGAGAAGGAGAGTGTAACGATAATAGGACGGCAAACAGCCCTACGATACATGACAATATGAATCACTCTACTGTAAGTACCTAGTAAGTACCCGTATCAGGGGTCCGGGAGCGAAAACTCCGCGAGCTTATGGGTTGGGAATTTCAGCACCCTCAATATATGGTTTAAAAGGTACAGGATATGTTTTATTTGATGGGTTGATTTTAGCGCGCATGGCACTGAATAAGCAACAATCCTTGCATGTGTTGTATCCAGAGGGCTTGTATATAATCCATTGCCGAGGTCTTGGGGATTAAGTCCTTTTAAATTTGTAAACGATCTATCTGGGATTTTGTTTGTTATAGCGTTCTGTTTATAAAGGGTGCAAGATATTGACCGGCATACCTAGCGATTTAACGAGTATAGTTATATTGGCGTGTTATTTACGGGAGAGAAGCAGGTGCAAACTTTAATAGGGCCCATGAGAGGGTCTAGGGGACGGTTCCCCTTAGATTCAGATTTTCGGTAATGTCTTACCATTCGTATTTAAGAAAATGACACCTTGATTTAACAGGCACACATTATACCTTTCCTCGACCGGTTGTAAACATGACCACAACCCAAGGACGGCTACAGCTTCTCAAATAAGGGGGACCCATACGAGGGAGCGTAGCGACAGAGCGGGGTGAGAGTGTGTGAGGGGTTCTGCCCCTTGTCCCCTTCGCCCCTCCTGTTAACGCCCATGACTGTAGCTCCGTTTTTTCGAATTCAACATGAGTTTACACATTTGCTCTGTGTTTAACACTTGTTGACATAATTGAAATATATTCTGTTTATCTAATGTATGATAATTTATAAGTTTTCTATTTCTTATTTTTCTTATTTCAACTTATGTTTCAAAATATGCAAGCTCATCAATACCTAAAACATGCTAATTTGACGCTTGATTAACTATTTAATGTCCGTCTTTGTATTATATTCAACCGATTTTCTTCTTCATCTTCGGAATTATTCGCAATATTTTAATTTTGACGCCCCCCCCCCCCCCCCCCCACCACTCCAGGATCGACGTCTCCGATTGTAACAATCTGTTATTATTATTAGATTGTACCTGCTCCCCTTATGTAGCAGTCACACCACCAACTAAACCGACACGAGACCGAATAATTCGGGGACGTTTCAGGGACGTTCGGGAGCCGGCGGTTTGGTGTCGGAGTGGTATCGGAATTGTCGGTCTATTTTGTTGTGACTGGTAACCCCAGTTCGGGCTCTTGTCGGTGCCCAATAAAGTGGAAGTTCGGTCTGGTTTCGGTTTGGATTCGGTTTTGCGGTGTGACTGCTGCATAACAAACTGGTCTAACCAAATCCGGATCGTCACTGTTTACCCGAAATGTCTATATAGTAACTAACAAGTATAACGGCCTTACCGCGTTTTTAATGTCGCTCGGCAGGCTTTCGATTCCGACGATCGTACTCTTACTGGCTTTTTCAATTTGGATCTTTCCGTCACTAAAGTAGGATCGCGGAGGTTGACCCTTTCATCTGTTCCACATGTAGTCGAAATACCAACGATGTCTAACACAAGGGTGTGCAACTTGGGCTCATCTAGAAAGTATGGCTTGTATCTTGTGATAAGTCCGATAATAGGTTTCAAATGACTGTGGTGCAGACCCCGCTGCGAACCGAATACTTGCTCAAACTCAGCAACCATTTCCTTACTATCGATTAAACTAAGCCTTTGTCCTAAGTCGTGCTGTGAGAGAGATGCGAGATAGACCCCGGCACAATGTTCTTGTGCGAGTTTGTGGTAAAACTCGCACCTTGTTACAGTGGAGTCTGAGAAATCGTCTGAATATTCGTGAAATGTCTTCAGCAGACCCAATGTTACAGATAGTTTGAACTCTTGTTGCATCCCTTGAACTCGTTCTCGTTTATTATCAAGCGATTACTGTCATCTAACAATGTTTCAAACGCTACTCTTCCGATGGCTGCCATTACGGTTCTGAGATGTGTCAATGAGTAATCAGTGGCAACCATCGGGAGATTTTCTTGCTTTGGCATGTGCTGCGAGATACTCTAGAAAGCATTCCATCATTTTGCTAGCCGTTTCAACATTGATCAAACGGTCACCATTCCATAGGGTGCACAGTACCATACAGAAGAACGGGATTCTTATCAAATAAATCAGGCTGTGCTGAGATTCAAGATATTCCAACAGAAGACGTCCTTTCAGTGGATCAGAAACAAAATATTTGCAAATGTATTGTTTCCTGTCTTCCCTCCCAAACTCCTCAAGCTCCATGACGGCGTACACCTTTGAGAGTTCATCCGTTTCGAAGTGGCTCGCCAGATTGGGACGACTTGACACAACAACTCGGCAGTCCGGAAATTTGTGATAGCGGATCACGTCTACAACAGACGATGACGAGTCGGCAGAATCAATGGTAAGACCGAACTCATCGTAACCATCTACACAAGACGCAACAATGTGCTCCATTGTTGGAGATGAAGCATTCGATTTCTTCTTTGGTGACGCCCTTGAACTGTTGCAACAGTCTGGTAACAATTGCCTCTCCAAGAGAACAGTCTCTCTTTATCTCCCGAATTTCAGCCAGAACAAGAGAGTAAAACCGACGTCTCAGCGGCGAATCTCATCGACGGCCCAATCGTGAGCGAGCTTGGCCAAAGAGGTGGTTTTACCACACCCGGGGCGCCTAAAAGAGCGATGCGCGGGGGAAATTCTCCATCAACTTCTGTTTCAAAGATATCGTCAATAGAGCCCTCTAACACGTCTTTCAAAATACGCTCTCCTCTGTCAGTCCATTTTTTCTTGTGCAGTCTTATTTTGGTATGCAAATCCTCAAAGCGAATTGTTTTTCTTGACTGACCAGGCTGTAACTGTATTCGAGCGGTCTTTTGTATTGCTTCACCAACATCTGCTGGCACTCCCGGACCGTCAGATTAGCGGAGACGTGCCTGGACATGATGTCTGCAATAAAAAGAGGATGGGAGAAATGATAGATAATGTTATTATGATTGAATATGAGCAAGGAAAATAAGACTTCGCCGAGAATCGAACCCGGGACATCCGGATTGCTAGAATGGGAGACGTTCCAATTAAACTCTCTTCATTTATTGATTAGTCAACATCTATATAATTCCGGGCACTAACTTTAGGATAAATGAATCATATTTTCTAAAGAAAGTTAGCGAGATCACACAAAGTGTTCTAGCTGTTTGTATTAATTGAATTCAAACATAAAGGAATCTAATTCCAACACTTTAAGCGATTGATGAGCAAAGAAAAATAGGCTTCGTCGGGATCTAACTCGATACCCCGGATTGCTAGACCGGTGCTCAACTATTGAGCCACAGGACCTTTGAATAGGGTGTTTCAAGAGCTAGTTAAAGGGATAGTTGCGTTTTGGTAGAGAGGGCGCTAGACTACTTATTTTCTTTGTGAGGTAATGAAAAACTGAGTGTAAAATTTGAAAGAGCATAATATTTAAATAATAAAATCATCTTTGTTTGATCAAAATAGGTTCGGAGACGGCTGAAATATCCATAAATATAACAATTTGTAATAAAGCTGGGGCCCAAGGTTTATTAGAGAATTTTGAACCAGCCGTTACAAATTCAAAAAAATGGCTTCCTCTTTCAAAAAGTTACAAAATAGGTATTTAAATAGTTGTTGGTTATTTCTCTATCTAATCACTATTTCAACAAAACATCACATGCACAATATTTTATTCAAAATGGTTGAAACCGATAAGTGTTTAGAGAGCGCCCTCTTACGTTTTAACGGCTCTTTTTGAATGATAACATGATATTTACTACGTCATTTGTAATGTTGTGTTCCTTTCTAGTTATAACTATTAGTTTGTAATGTAATGATGTAGGTTTTGGTTACTAAAATTCAGTTTCACCAAAACTGTACTCTCTTTTAAATACCAGAAGTCAACTATCCCTTTAAACACATTTATCTAAACTGTACATGTGCAATTATAAAAAGAAAAGTATTTGCATAGTGTTCGCTCTCCATTATCATTTTAATTGAAATACAATTTAATCATTACTAGTATTTTTGAATTATCAATAAAGAGTAAATAATGCATTTCTGTATTATCATTCAATCATACCATCTGTCAGCCCTGCTGGCGTTCCGGAGCTGAGGTTGCTATGATGCCCTGTAGTAATGCCAGCGTTGCTGATTCACTGTCATCCTGTCTATCCCGCATGTCATCAGCATGTGACAGAGGATCGGTAGACGTCAAGCTGGATCTACCCTCGAGCCAGTTGTTGAGCTCTACCAGAGGGAAGCCAAGTCTCTCGCCTATATCCAGGTATCGGTCACGTGGGATGCTCCGGGCCAGATCCAAGATCTCCCTGTCTGAAACCCTGACACACCTGATTGATGGGAATACTAGTAGTTAGCAAACACTATTTTAGTGAAAGCAGATAGTTATCACAATTAAAGTTTATATGACAAGCGTCGATAAGGTTATGGGTTAGGCAGTGGCGTAGCTACGGGGGGGGGGGGGGCACGTGCCCCCCCCCCCCCCCCCCAATCGTTTGGCCAAAAAAAAAAAAAAAATGACGACCCGACATTAGCCAAATGTGTCTATATCATTCATTATTATCATGTTTTATTAAATGTGTGATGATAATGATTTTATCAACATTAATACAAAAAGAAGAACATAACGGTTGTTCCCTAGTACTAGCAATAGCGCACCTATATCAGTTTGTTCAAAGAATCCCTTCCAATAAAGCGACTTATACAAATTTTCAGTCCCGGCGCGAGGATCGACGCTCACCGCTTCAGAAGACATAGAGCGCGTATAGGCCTAACAAACTTCCTAGCGCATTTTAAATCGTCCATCATACCAAGGGCCTTTTTTAGATCTTGAATCTGCCTCCCGCTTTTATAAACCCCTCAAAAAAGTTCGGAACTCAAGTTTGATCGATCATATCTCTCGTATTTTTTTAATAAGAATACTCGAAATCGGTGTCACAATAAATCCTCATTATATACCTTTAAAACGGTGCATTATGTGTAGTGATTATGCAATTGGGGCGATTGCAGTAGCCCAGAGAATAGGGGGAGGCAGGACGTGAAATCTCGCAAAATGGCCTCAATGCATTCAATTTATGAGTGCATGACTGTGTTGATCAGTTTTCTAAAGGTTAACATTCTATTGAATACTGACACCCTTTCCATTCATCAAAATTGTTGAATTGGATACCCTTTTAATGGAAATTATCTCTTCATTACGATGGCATATTAATCGTAAGGATTATGCAAATGGAGTGTGTGCAGCGAACCGGAATATGGAGATGGGTCAAGTGTGAAATCAGACAAAAAGATATGGAGTTGACAAAAAATCAGAGCGTTGCATTTTTCGAGCTTTTGGGAGGATTTTTTAGCATTTCAAATAAAATATTCATGATCAAATATGATATCAACGGAAAGCCTAACAACTCCTCTGTATGAAAATGTGAAATTTATAATGATTTTTGTGAAGGGCGGCTGCAGGGAGATGAATGAGAGGGAGCCTCAAAAGTGACCCATTTTGAAACGCTCTGATTTCAAGGCACTATTCATGCGTTTTCAATTGAATTCCTCTCATTCATGGCCAACTCATTCAAGTCGCATTACATCCTCTACACAATGGTATACAGATACCGACACCAAATCAGAGCGTTTTGAAATGGGTCACTTTTGAGGCTCCCCCCACATTCATCTCCCTGCAGCCTCCCTTTACAAAAATCATTATAAATGTTCACATTTTAATACAGAAGAGTTGTTGGGGCTTTCCGTTGATATCAATTTAAATCATGAATATTTTATTTGAAATGCTAAAAAATCCTCCCAAAAGCTCGAAAAAAATGCAACGCTCTGATTTTTTGTCAACTCATATCTTTTTGTCTGATTTCACACTCAACCCATCTCCATATTCCGGTTCGCTGCACACACCACCCATTTGCATAATCCCTTACGATTAATATGCCATCGTAAGGAAGAGATAATTTCAATAAAATGGTATCAAATTCAACAATTTTGATGAATGGAAAGGGTGGCAGCATTCAATAGAATGTTAACCTTTAGAAAACTGGTCAACACAGTCTTGCACTCGTAAATTGAATGCATTGGGGCCATTTTGCGAGATTTCACTCCTGCCTCCCCCTATTCTCTGGGCTACTGCAATCGCCCCAATTGCATAATCACTACACATAATATATCGTTTGAAAGGTAATAATGAGGCTTTATTGTGACACCGATTTTGAGTATTCTTATAAAAAATACGAGAGATATTATCGATGAAACTTGAGTATCCGAACTTTTTTTGAGGGGTTTAGATAATTGGTTACCATTTGACGCCTTCATGCAGGCTATAAAGGCGCATAGCTTGCACTACGTAGTCCTAAATGTCCCATGGCGTCGATCCTGGGGGCAGGGGTGCGGTCGCCCCCCCCCCCCCATGAAAATATTGGGGGCGAGCATATCATTTGGCCCCCCCCCCCCCCCCCCCCCACCCAATAATTCCGAAAATGAGGAAGAACAAAATCGAGTGATATAATGCCAAAGAGGGGAAAGACACATTTATCAATAATTAATCTTCAAAATAGCTGTTTATTTTTAGTTTGAAAAGGACTGTAAATCTCGTTTTTTGCCGCGCGCTTCGCGCGCATACTGTTTCTCATATTGTAAGTTTCATTTCGGGTTGCTTGAATTCACCTTTCGAACTGTGTGGGCAGTGTAATTTCTCAACGCATACCTCAAACGAAGTTTATTAAACCCTCATCTATAGCACAACCGTCACAGAAAATAAAATAATCTGAAATAATAATCTTTCAGTAAAATCGGTCCATATGCGCTGAACGCAAATCATATTGGAATATCATGTCACCCCACATTTGAAGTGGAGGAGATTGTCTCCCTCCCTTTGTCATTATGTATGTTTGGTTCCATACTTATCATGCTTATATACTTCATATTACGTGAAATTTCTGTCTTAGGTGTGCACCAAATCGCACAATTCACGCCCCAAAATACAAAAGCTCCCTACTGTGGGAGGGGGACACCCCCTCCCCACACCCTCCCCCACTCGGTCGCTTCGCTTCCTCGCAATGTCTCCCCTCACTTGTGAGAAGTTGTTGACCGCCCTTGCTTAGTTTCACTCTATCACTATATCAATGGCTCTATAGTCATGATAGTAATGATCACGTGGATCCATCTCATGCAAGGCTCAATCTTTCCGCGCTATTCCCGTTTAGAAATACGTTACGAGTATAGGTTCACTATTATAAGACAATGACAAATAAAAAGACAATAATGACCATACTTCTACAGTGATATTTTAAACACCAATTTCAAAATTTTCTTCCACCAGAAATGTCCACACCCTCCCCCCAATAAGTATAGACAAGCACGGATATATACGACGTAGGCGTATTTGAGTCTGGTGTGTGTGCATGTACACGTAGGTTCCTTCCAAGGTACATGTATGCACCAGATTGCATTATTTCAAGTGAAAATTTGCAAAAGCTCCCTACCGTAGGAGGGGGGACACCCCCCTCCCACACCATCCCCCCTCGGGCGCTACGCGCCCTCGCAGTTGTGCCCCCCCCCCCCCCCCAATCCGTTGACCCTCGCTACTAACCCGGTTAGGAGAACGTATATTGAATGGCACGGTTGACTCCCCATTTAATTCATGACCATAATAACAAGCAATAACTTGTATATCAACCATGAATATGATAATAGATTTAATATGAACAAAATCATTTAAAAGGATAGTATAGCCATAGGTATGGTCAAACAGAACTGTACTAACTGAAACTTATATAATATCAAGACAACTAATAGTTATAAGTCAATGATGCATGGATGTTTAGTAAAACATACAAACGGTTGAGTTACAGGGCTGTTTGCAAACAAAAACAGCCGTTAACACAAGAGAGTGGCCTACAACCATTTTGTAATGTACATGATGTAAAAGTGATGTTTGGTTAAAATGATAATTCAATAGACGGATAGAGAGATCAATAAAATCAATTTTAAAACTACGTTGGTATTTTTGCAAATGTGTGTAAGATTTGACATTTTAAACAAAAGTTGAACGCCCACATTTTCCGTACCGGAAAAAAACTTCGAAATATTGAAGCTGTCTCTAAACCAATTTTGCTTCTGTCTTCAAAATTGCGTGCTCTTTCAAACTTTTCACATAGTGTTTCATTACCGAACAAAAGAAAAATATTTCTCGAAGCGCCCTCTAAACCAAAACTGAACTACCCTTTAAGACATATTGGTCAGTGTATTTAACGTGCAACAACTTACACTCTTTTCGTGGAATTGGGATTGAAATCGTAATCCCCTTAGTGTGGTGAGCAGAGAGTATAAGTTTATACCATGTTCCTGCATCAAAGTATTGAATCTCATCACGTTCACTGTGTATATGCAACCGTATGTATACTATTAAGAACTTATATTATCCGACTTAATGAAATACGAAATAAAAGCAACAGGGTACTCACCTTTCTGGGAAGGCTTCGGCCATGTTTGTGTTGGACAACCACGACGTTCTAGATTATGGAAACTGCAAGAGAAATAGAGAAGAAACAACAATAGCTATCATATTTATACATTTAAGTACAATTAAGAAAGAACACATATATAATAGGCCTACATTGGAAAAATAAGAATAGTCTGTAAGTATGAAAAAATGTTACGAGTATTTCTCAAGTAATGGGCAAAAATGCATCGTGTTATTTTTTTTCATTTTGGAAATGTTGACGGTGTTATACTTTCTAGATCCCATTTATTATACCATTGTGAAACATAACACCATTACTTCGACCAGCTATCCAACAAAGCTTACTGCAGTTAGCACGATTAGTATAGTTCGACTATTCATTCATTATTATTGGAATGAGGAAGTACGAATTAAAACATGTTTTACAAACCTGAGGGCATTTCAAGGAGAAATTTATACTTACTCTCAGTAAAAAAAATGTAATCTGCTTAAGTGTAGCAAATGATGCTTGGTGAGTTTTGTCTCAATCAAGGGAACTTTTTACTTCTGTTTGGACAAGAACGATGATTGCAGATCTGAGTATGGTAAACGGTCGACGTGTAGACGTACGCGTGCATGCAATCGGGACACCGTGCCCGCCTATACATTTAGCTGGATGCAATAGAATTGCGAACGCGGGGGAAGCCCCTGTCACACACCCTACTACCAATCGAAGACACCACTATACTGAATGGAGACCACCCAAGAGTACATGTCGAACCCACCGGCATAGCTGCCTACGTGCCCCCTTAAATAATTTGCACAAATTGAAACGAAGCATAAAGGGAATTTTCGTGAAAAAAACAATTAATTGATTTTTTTTTTTGGAAAAAAGAACAGAAATTATTTCAAGTGGTGGCATATATATGCATTTGTAATTGGTGACATACGCACCATATACTATGGTGACATATGCAGAAGCAAACCCGACAAAGGGATAATTATGTAATATGATATGCCCATTGAGATATGATCGGACATTTAATGTGTATATAATGAATGGCAACTGGCCGATTAATGAGCAGACCCCATTCAATGGCTTTGCTAGGTGATTGCAATATAAATTATGTAATAGTTGAAATGATCTCCAGGATTGTTCAGGTTAAGTTGTTAATGTTTCAATAACAAGAGAAAAACAAGAAAAAAAAAATGGATTTATAATAATAAGATAAAAACAACCCACTAGACGTGCACGTCAGCATGGTCAGTTGCGAATGTGAAGGTGGCACTCACCGGTATAACCGGATTCCTATCATAATGTATTGGTTTTGTTTGCCGTGAGAACTTGGCGACAAGGCTATCGGTTCTACCTTAATGTGTGACCGAACCTGTTTATGATATCATACGGGATATGATATATAGGGATATTTACACAGTAAGAAATGGCCATGATCGCTATATGAAACTTGATATAGTGCACGGCAGCACGAGTCTACAGTACTAAGTACTAAGTCTAAAGTACACTATGAGAATTTATCTTTGATTCATATTCTGAATATACATTTTAGTATTCATACCGTGTATAGAAAATGGCTTCGGTGTGGTTGCTTTGTGAGCGGTGATTATAATCATTGGCGTCGCAACGGGCTACCGGGGGAGGCATGGGGGCATGACCCCAACAAGATGTCGATTGTGTTAGTCCTCTCCACAAAAAAAAGTTTGACTGTGATAGCTCTGGAAACTACTTTTAAAGTCTCAGTTCAACCATTATAATTATATGTTACATTGATTCAACTATATAATTATTCAGTTGGGGATCATGTTAACAGAAGTATGTGTATGTCTTATATGTAAACCAGTACACCACGGGCCCCACATAAAAATGTGGAGGGGGACAAGTCATGTTAGCCCCCCCCCCCCCCCCCCCCCTCACGTCCCCGCCTGTTGACGCCCATGGATTACTGCCACACTTGTACACCTGTCATCCGCTTGTCCCCTCCCCCCCCCCCCCCCCCCCCCCATCCCCACATTCCATCCGACACATTGTGAATAACTCAATAATTTGTTCCTGCTGAATATTATTTAGCTGGTCAAATCAAAGGTGTTGGTTTACAGGGGCGTCGATCTGTTCGGAAAACACAATGCATTGGGGGGGCGAGCATTGTTTGTGAACAATAGCTCGCCCCCCCCCCCCCCCCCCCCAATGTATTGTGTTTTCCGGACAGATCGACGTCCCTGTTGGTTTATATATTCAAATGGTCAAAAGATCACTAAATAATAGACTGATAGTAGCAGAGAAAATGCTGAAATTCATAAAAAATGTTGAATATCTTTCTGCAAAATAAATTGTTGTAATTATTATCGATATATGACTTTTTACTGGAATCAACACTGCATGATATATATTGATAAACAGCGCCATCTCTTTAATACGGTACCTACCCAGCTAGCCACCTGACGTCGTGCCGATGTCATAAGTTGTTGGCCGGATGTCGGCTTATCGCGGTTGGCTCGAGGTTAAAATGTCCGCCAGCCCAACATCGTAACCACGTCATTTTGTGATACGTCAATTTCTGACAATGGCCCAACATCAACTCATGACATTGGACCAACATAACATTATGATGTGGGCGCGAGGTTAAAATGTCCGCTAGCCTAACAATGTCCCAACATCATTTTGTGATGTCGGGCAAATGTCAATTTCCAACAATGGCCCAACACCAAATCCTGACATAGGACAGATATCAAATTCTGATGTGGGCTCGACGTTAAAATGTCCGCCAGCCCAACATCGTAACCACGTCATTTTGTGATACGTCAGTTTCTGACAATGGCCCAACATCAACTCATGACATTGGACCAACATAACATTATGATGTGGGCGCGAGGTTAAAATGTCCGCTAGCCTAACATTGTCCCAACATCATTTTGTGATGTCGGGCAAATGTCAATTTCCGACAATGGCCCAACACCAAATCCTGACATAGGACAGATATCAAATTCTGATGTGGGCTCGACGTTTAAATGTCCGCCAGCCCAACATCGTAACCACGTCATTTTGTGATACGTCCAATTTCTGACAATGGCCCAACATCAACTCATGACCATTGGACCAACATAACATTATGATGTGGGCGCGAGGTTAAAATGTCCGCTAGCCTAACATTGTCCAACATCATTTTGTGATGTCGGGCAAATGTCAATTTCCGACAATGGCCCAACACCAAATCCTGACATAGGACAGATATCAAATTCTGATGTGGGCTCGACGTTAAAATGTCGCCAGCCCAACATCGTCACCACGTCATTTTGTGATACGTCAATTTCTGACAATGGCCCAACATCAACTCATGACATTGGACCAACATAACATTATGATATTGGGCGCGAGGTTAAAATTTCCACTAGCCCAACATTGTCACAACATCATTCTGTGATGTTGGCCCAATGTCAATTTCGCCAATGGCCCAATATCAAATCCTGACGTTGGCCAACATCAAATTCTGACGTTGGCCCGACATTACAATGTCCGCCAGTCCGACATTAGCCCAACGTTATTTTTTATTGTTGGCCCAATATCAAATCTTGACGTTCGCCCGACGTTTGATGCTGGACCAACATCAAAATTTGACAATGGCCCAATGTCATTAATATGACATCTCCAATAAGAGTCGACCTAATATAGCGCCGATGTTGGGACTGGTATCAATTTAAGAGGTCGCTACCCAGCTAGCCACCTGACGTTGTGCCAGCATTGGGCCAATGTAAAAAGTCGTTTTAAGACGACGTTGGGCCTACATTAAAAAATCCGACGTCGCCGCGACGTAAAAATGTCCGCCAGCCCAACATCAGCGCGGCGTTTTTGTTTTTTTAATGCTGGCCAAACGTCATTTTGCGATTTCGACCCAACATCAATTATTCAGTCAGTGGTCAGTCATGGTTGTGAAATTAATGTCGGGACAATGTTAGTATGAGACAAGAATGGGACATCTCAATTTTTACGTCAAACCGAAATCCTACGACGTCAGAATGTGGGCAGCAGTGAATCAAGTCGGCTAATAGTCATTAAGTTGATGTTGAGCCGATGTCAATGATCCGACATGAATATGACATCTCAATGATGACGTCAATGCGATATCCTGCCGATGTCAGAACTGACAGCAATGAAACAAGTCGGCAAATGATCATAAAAGTGATGTTGCGCCGATATCAATAGTCGGACATGAATATGCCATCTCCAATATGACGTCGGGCTAATATCGCGCCGATGTCGGAAAAGATAGCAATTAAGGAGGTCGGTAAATGGTAGTAAAATTGATATCGGTCCGATGTTATTAATTAGACATGAATGTGATAAATATGTCAGGCTGATGTAAGAACTTGCAACAATGAAACAACTCGGCAAATGGTCATTTAATTGATGTTGTGCCGAAGTCAATGATTAGACATGAATATGACATCTCAATGATGACGCCATAGCGATATCCTGCCGATGTCAGAACTGGCAGCAATGAAACAAGCCGGCAAATGGTCGCCAGTTCCGACATCGGTACAACATTGACCCAACGTCATATTTGAGCTGTCATATTTATGTATATTTAATAACATAAGCCCAACATCAATTTTGCAATCTTTGACTGACCTCTTAATTTGCTACCAGTTCCAACATCTGCGCGATATTAGCCCGACGTCATATTTGAGATCTCTTATTCATGTCGGATTAATGACATCGGCACAACATCAGTTTAATGACCATTTGCCGACTTGTTTAATTGCTGTCAGTTCTGACATCGGCAGGATATCGCTTTGGCGTCATCATATAGAGATGTCATATTGAGGTCCAATTAATAACATTGGCCAGACATCAATTTCACAACCATGTACCGACCTCTTAAATTGCTACCAGATACAACATCATCACAATATCGGACTGACGTCATAGTAGAGATGTCATATTTATGTAGGAGTAATGACATCCGCCCGACCATCCGCCCGACATCTATTTCACAACCTTTTACCCACCTTTAAAATTTCGTAACGTTCCGACATCTGTTCGGTATAGGCTCAAAGTCATATTTTGGATGTCATATTTATGTCTAATTAATAACTGTGACCCGACATCAATTTCACAGCATTTTACCGACCTCTTAAATTACTACCAGTTCCAACATCGGGGCGATAGAAGGCCGATTTTATATTTGAGATGTCATATTCATGTCGAATTATTGACATCGGCACAACATCCATTTAATGACTATTTAATGATTAGTTTCATTGGTGCCATTTATGACATCGGCAGGATATCGCTTTGACGTCATAATTGAGATGTCATATGGATGTCCAATAAAACTCATTGGTCCGTCATCAATGTTACAACCATTTACCGACCTCTTTAATTGCTACCAGGTTCCAACATCGGCGCGAAATTATCCCAACGTCATATTGGAGATGACATATTCATGTCAGAATATTGACATCGGCTGAAACATCGATTTCATGACTATTTGCCGACTAGTGTCATTGCTGCCAATTCTGACATCGGCGCGATATCGGCTTGACGTCATATTTGTGATGTCATATTGATGTCCAATTAATAACATCCGTCCGACATCAATTCCACATTCAACCATTTACCGACCTCTTAAAATGATATATTCCGACATCGGTACAACATTGGCCCAACGTCTTATTTGAGATGTCATATTCATGTTGGTTTATTGACATCGGCCCAACATTAATATTACAAACCCCTCTATCAAGCTCTTAAATTGGTACCAAGTTTCGGCATTGGTGCGATTTTAGCGCGACGTTTTATTTGAGACGTATTTTTTCGTCAACTTAATGACAATCGGCACGACATTCAACTACAACCATTTTTCCGACTTATTTCATTCAAAACCTCCAACTTAAATTCGACGTTGGCGTAATGTTGGCGCGACGTCTGTTTGCCTGACCGCGATCTTGCCGACGACCTGCCGACACCGGTCCGACGTCAGTTAGCTAGCTGGGTACTTATATTTTTGTTACTTGGCTTTGAGAATCTATACTGAATTGAATTTCGTTTAATCGATTACAAACATTAGTAATTCAAAAAGTTTTATAAAAAAAAATGTATTGCTATCGGGAATTCATGATCGATTATAAGCGATCGTAAGTGGAAATGAAAATTTTCGATTTTTGGAATTATCTTATATAAAAAATATACTTTTGTCATGTCCTTGCTGCTGTATATAATTTTAGAAGGATATATAAGAATATAAATAACACCTTAAATAGTGTTATGAATATGATTTGAAGGTGATTATTTCAAATTCAACGCTCTACAATACTAACTATTACAAAACATACATGCTAAGAAGAGGTGTATATATAGTATACCGATTGCGACCCTATGTTTGTAGGACGATAGGATGATAGGTTAGGAGTAGGCAATAGGTATAGGAATAGGATATTTATAGAATTATGATTATGATTTATGAATGAATGTGTGTAAAGGTTAAACAAAATGCATGGATCGGACGTGGAATCTATGCATGTTTTCCACTTTCTTTTACGTTTTTGATGTTGGTCCTACGTTGGCCATTTGACATTGGGCCATTGTTCAAATGTTGATGTTGGTCCAGCATCAGAAAATGACGTTGGGCCAATAGTTGGGTTAGCGGACATTCAAACGTCGGGCGAACGTCAAGATTTGATGTTGGGCCAACGTCAAGATTTGATGTTGGGCCAACAATAAAAAATAACGTTGGGCTAATGTCGGGCTGGCGGACATTTTAATGTCGGGCCAACGTCAGAATTTGATGTTGGCCCAACGTCAGGATATTGATATTGGGCCATTGGCGGAATATTGACGTTGGACCAACATCACAGAATGATGTCGTGACAATGTTGGGCTAGCAGGACATGTTAACCTCGAGCCGACATCATAATGTTATGTTGGTCCAATGTCATGAGTTGATTGTTGGGCCATTGTCGGAAATTGACGTTATGCCAATATCACAAAATGACGTAGTGACGATGTTGGGGCTGGCGGACATTTTAACGTCGAGCCCATATCAGAATTTGAATATCTGTCCTATGTCAGGATTCGGTGTTGGGCCATTGTCGGGAAATTGACATTTGCCCGACATCACAAAATGATGTTGGGACAATGTTAGACTGGCGGACATTTTAACGTCGGGCCGTCGTCAAAACTTGATGTTCTCTCAACGTCAGGAATTGATGTTGGGCCTACCGTTAGAACTGACATTGGGCCATTGTCAATAATTGATGTTGGGCCGAAAATCGCTAAATGACGTTGGGCCAGCATTAAAAAAAGACGCCGAGCTGATGTTGGGCTGGCGGACATTTTAACGTCATCGGGTGACGTCGCATGTCGCATGTTGGCCCAACGTCCCCTTACACACGAAAATGACATCGGCCCAACGATGGCACGACGTCAGGTGGCTAGCTGGGTAATTGCAAGGGATACGTATATGTGAACTGTGTAGCCGTGTAGGGTTTGAATAAAAAAAAACACTTCCTAATATTCGAGCGTTTGACATGACCATTGGTTCCCCCCCCCCCCCCCCGCCATAGACGGTTTTTTTTGTGGTGTCTGTAGGGGCTTGACGATTGACACGTCGACAAAGCGACGACGGGAGCATGGTGACGTCATTGAAATGATTTGAGCATAGCGTCCGGTCATCAAGACGTTGGGCCGTATGCATAAAAACAAGCAATTGCTTGTGCTAGCCTCTTTGCTTGAATCGGTATGCACGAGAACAAGCAAATTGCTTGTAAGCAAAAGGCATTTGCTTACAAGCACAAGCAATTGCTTTAAAACCGTATGGGCAATTCCACGAAAAAGTGGACATGAACTAAAAAAAACAATTGGCTCTATTTCAAATTCCTATTGGTTTTGTCTGGATTATTTTTCCATACAACATGATCCTGTGATTATATCTTTCAGTTCACATGATTTGTTTTTTTTTTTCGGGTGTCTCGCTTATA
Organism: Echinarachnius parma; assembly: GCA_037951105.1. Classification (NCBI taxonomy): domain Eukaryota; kingdom Metazoa; phylum Echinodermata; class Echinoidea; order Clypeasteroida; family Echinarachniidae; genus Echinarachnius; species Echinarachnius parma. The sequence continues at coordinate 625 of JBAMJV010010858.1, read as the reverse complement.
GGTGAAACAGGAAACCATACATGAAACTCCACACATGGGACTACCCTGTGCAAATTTCAGGAAAATCCTTATATTTTCAAAATGTCTGGTATTTTTATTATTTAAGGCACCAAATGTGATGACTGATAATCAAAGTACCTTTTCAGATTACAATTTCAGTCTTTTGAGTGCTCTAAAGTATATTTGTTAATCAATCAAAATCCTCCGGACAAACTGTAATGTCCGTGACGCTAAAAAATGTAATGTCCGTGACGCAACGTTTTGTTGTCTAGATCACATATACCTGGCCCGTTTCCGCAATAATCCAACGTGGATTCAATTCATCATTGCCTTGTCTATAATTCAATACCTAAATCCCCTTTGTGAGGTCTCAGAACTCACAGATTTTTCAAAGATGTATATGGATGCCAAAAAGTCATGTCCAAAAAAATATGTAATGTCCGTGACGGGCGCACATTTTGCAGAATTACTCAGTAACGAATTGGATAAATGTTCTGAAATTTTGTTTGCATACTTAACCAGGCTATTGCTTTGTAATCAAAATAAAAGTTAAATATTAGGGTAGAGGTATGAATTAGTAGTGGCATTGGAAAGTCATGAAAATACTGTCTGTTTGTAATGTCCG